>VMDO01005607.1:0-109898 GCA_007922755.1 Pedetes capensis
CCCCCCCCCCCCCCCCCCCCCCCCCCCCCCCCCCCCCCCCCCCCCCGCTCTAACTTAAACAACCAGTTGGAACAGTTCCTCTCTGAACCCATACCTCCTGAGGGTCCCTTCTCAGCTATCTCCCCTGTGTACTTATTATTAACATATGCTTTACTCACTCCTATTTCATTCTTATTTTACATTTCACAGTGCTGGGTAGAACCTGGGGCCTGGAGCATGCTAGGCAACTGCCGTACCACTCAGTGTACCCCCAGCCAGCCAATTCCACTTAAAAGGATTTTGGTATCAAGCAATTTATTTTAGTTTCTTTAAAAAAATTTTTTTTAATTGACAAAATTTTTGTGTATACTTATATATAACAAGATGTTTGAGATATGTATACAGTGTGGACTGGCTAAATCAAGCTAATTCACATATATTTACCTCACATAGTTATTTTTCTGTGGGAGAGCAATTAAAATGTACTTTCTTAGCAACTTGCAGGAATGGGATACATTGTTACTAACTGTAGTAACCAGAGTGTATAACAGATATCTGGAGCTTACTCCTGCCCAACTGAAGTTGTGCCTCTGACCAATGTCTCCCCAACCCTGACATTTTTCTATTTCTAAGAAAAAACTGAGTAGGCATCTCTGAAGTACCCAATGAGGACTAAATATTCAGGGACAGAGTTGAGTGTAGCAAATCCAGTTTGTGATCAATATGACCTGACACCATGTGATGATGGAGGAATCGTTTCCATGTGGTACAGGGAATTCATGGCCACCAGAGGTCAAACCTGACTGCCCTCAAATGCTGTTTCCCAGCCAAGCCTGACTCTTCAGTAGGCAACATGGCTTAGTAGGAAGGGCTCTGAATGAAGTGAAAGAACCCTGGGGTTGTTTCTATTGAACCCCTAACTAGTGGTGTGACCTCTGTGCCTCAGTTTCCCTCTCTACAGGGGTTAAGTTAGAATGATGGGAGCACCCTTGAGGCCAGATGTCCTTGGCTTCAACAGTGGCCCCCTTCCAACAATGGGGACCTTCCTCCTCCCTCCGCCAAGCCCTCCTTGTGAGTGCACGGGTCTGGCCCAGAGAGTGGCAGGGGACAGAAGTCCAACCAGGGAGGAGGCTGGTGATACCTGGCTCTGGAATATTCTAATCAGGTGATCTGGAGTGAAAGGAAAAGGAAGTAAGGGGAGGTGACTTCACCCAAGGGTTTTGTTTTGTTTTGTTTTATTTCAGTGCTGGGAATTGAACCCTATGGCCTTTTGTGTATTAGGGAAGTGCTTTACCACTGACCCACATCCTCAGACCCTTAAAAATAATTTTCACATTGTTTTCCATTAAAAAGTATTAGATGAAAACTGGTTGTCATGACACAGCCCCCTAGTGCCAGCTGTCTGGGAGGCTGAGGCAGGCAGACCTCTTGAGCCCTGGAGCCAGACCCTATCTTAAAAAATACAAAACAAACAAAAGTAATAATGTGTTTTGCAGACAAAAATGTTCTGGAGATCTGGTACACAACAATGTGAATATACTTTATACTACTGAACTGTGTGTTTAAACAATAATAAAGGTTGTTGTTAGATGCCGTGGAGTCGGTATCTGACTCATAGTGACCCTCATAGGGTTTTCAATGGCTGACTGTTTCGGGATTGCCATGGGAGTGGATTGCCAGGCCCTTCTCCCATTTTTGCGGTCCTGGGAATTGAACTCAGGGCCTCAGAGACTGCAGCACAGCACTCTACCAACTGAGCTAAATCCCAGCCCATAATAAAGGTAGTAATTTTTTTGGTACTTGAGGGTTGAGCCCAGGGCTTCACACATACCTTGCAAGTGCTCTACACTGGGCTGCACCCCTAGCCCATTTTTTATTTTTTATTTTGAGTCAGGATCTTGTGAAGTTATGCAGGCTGCCTCTGGCCTCAAACTTGCAGTCCTCCTGCCTCTGCCTGCCGAGTCACTAGGATTAGAGGTGTGTGCCGTGGCACACAGTAAAATTAGCAAAAATTTAAAATTAATTAAGTTTTTGGTTTCGGGGAATGGAAACTAGTGCCTTGTATATGCTAAGCACCTGCTGTACCCCTGAGCTAAACCCCCAACCCATCACAGTTATGTGATACGTTTTGTTTTGTTTTGTTTTGTTTTCTTTGGTACTGGGGGTTGAACCCAGGGCCTCGTGCCTGCATGCTCTACAAGTGCTGGATCACTGAGCTGCACCCTCAGCCCATTTTTTACTTTTTTTTTGAGACAGGGTCTCGCTAAATTACGCAGACTGCCTCTGGTCTTGAACTTGCGATCCTCCTGCCTCCGCCTCCCAAGCCACTGGGATTACAGGCATGCACCACCGAGCCTGGCTATGTGATGTGTTTTTTTTACCACAATTTCCAAAGGGGAAGGGAGTAACAGAGAGCTTCACAAAAACTGAAAGAGATTGAAAACAAAAAAGATCACCATTAGTTAATTTTTTGCTACCTTTATCGACAGTTTTATTCTACAACTACTTTTCTCAATTCACTTGAAAACGTAACTCTGTATCAGTTGGTGCTTCATAAAGCTCATTTGTAGCAGCTACATACCATCTGACTGCGTATTTTAATTGTTCCCTATGTAAGGAAGTTTGGAGTGTTTCTGATTTTCCACCAGCACCACCATGAAGCTTCAACAAATGTCTTTGTACACGAAGTGTTTTTTGACTGTGACATTGAGGGTTGGTTCCCAGAAATGGAATTCCTTTGTCAAGTCCTGTGATTGTGAAGGTTTAGGTAGGTGGCAGTCCCCTCTCCGGAAAAGGTGCGGCAGTACTGAGGCAGGAGAGATCTTAGCAGGACCTGAGGCTGAGAAAGGAGACTCCCTCCCGCACCCCTGACTTCCTCTCTGCCCTGGATGTCTGGAACCCTTTAAGAAGGAGACAAGAAAAGTGGGGCACAGCCAGGGGCTGCGAGCTCTGCTTAGTATGATTCACACCATTTCACTGAACTGATCTAGGGGCAGGGACTAGAGATGTGGAAGTGGCCCTGGGAGATCCAGGGTGTCACTGAGGAAGGAGAGAGGATGGAGAGAAAGATCAGACACTCCACCAGTTCTGCTGGGTCCCTGGGTACCAGAGCCTGGGAGGCAGACAGCTTATGTTCTCCCTGTGGGAGACTGTCCCATAATTGCTCACTGAGCAGTTGGAGGTGCAGCCGAGCATGTGTGCCACCAACGTGTCCCATCCACTGGGTGCCATCTCTCAGTTCTGTTTACAGCCTTTGGGCTATTGTAGATTAAGGTCACATTAAGTAAATATAGGTGGACCTGAGGGATTATTTGATTAGGAAGGTGGTACTCTGTGGTTCTCCTTTGTTCTGTTTGTTAGTATTTAATGATCCTCTCTCCCGTGGCCCCCTTTCTCCTCAGCTCTGCTGCTGAAGAACTTGACTCTGCCCCAAAGGCCGGGAGCTTCAGTTTCCTTGGAACTTTCTCCAGGGCAGAAAAAAGCGTCTCCACTATGTGGGGGGCAGGGGGCCTCTGCTCCCTGGTGTGCACAGGAACAGCTACCTACCTGCAAACCCACACTTCGCAGGCCTGGAAGGGCTCAGGCTTAGCATTTCTGATCTTGGTACCCATGCAGGTACTCACTGTCCCCACCGGGGAACCTGTGACTGGCTCCAAAGGACTCCAGCCCCGCAGGCCAAGAGCTGTTGGCACTTTTGGGTGTGGCTAGAGACATACAACCTTGATCCCCTTTAACTTAGAATCGAACAAGTTCCTACCAAGGGGATGTAACAAGCAGTAGAATAACATGGGTTCTATAGTTTGGTGAGGGACCACAGGAAAGAGGACTGGAAGGGGGGGAAAGACGAGAGGCACATGGGGGGAGGGCAGCAGACCCTCACACTTGCTGGAGTGGTGGACCCATGGAAAAGATGCACTTGTCCCCACAGGGGCCTTCCCGAGAGTGCCTGGTCCTCCCGGTGGGCCCTGCACTCACAGGGCCCAGGAGTTCAAAGGTCTCCTGGGCTGAGGTTCCAAGGTCACAACTATGTGGCCTTGGTGTGCCTGGTTCTGTTGTGGGACACCACCTTGGCTGTTTAAAGATGTTTCATTGATCTGTTCATTCTTTTCTCCCACAAATTATGAACACCTACGGTGTCCCCTAGCACTTACAATGTGCCAGGTGTGGATGGTGATCCCCATGACTTGTTGATAACATCTGGAACAGATTAACAATAATTACTGTACAAGAAGTTGGGGCTGCAGATATAGTTCAGTGGCAAAGCACTTGCCTAGCACTCATGAGGCTCTGAGTTTGATCCTCAACACAGCAAAATCATAATAATAATTATGAGAAGTTGGCTGCAGAATAGTGGCTGCCAGAGGTGGAAGAGCAGTGGGGAAGGAGGGTGGGCACAGGCTGCTCTGCAGGCTCTAAGCGACACTCTGGAGAAAGCAGTGCTACTATGCCGCTGCATAGCACAGTGACCACAGATAACCATTCTGTGCTGTACAGTTCAAAAAAGCCAAAAAAAAAAAAAAAAAAGAAGAAAAATTTTTTTTCAGTACTGGGAGGTTGAAGCCAGGGCCTCACACATATTTTGCAAATGCTCTACCACTGAGCTGCACTCCAGGTCCTTTTTTAATTTTTTATTTTGAGTCAGGGTCTCGCTAAATTGCACAGGCTGCCTCTGGCCTCGAACTTGAGATCCTTTTGCTTCCACCTCCCTAGTAGCTGTGATTATAGGCGTGTGCCACAGCGCCTGTCTCAGAAGAAAGAATTTTGAATATTTCTACCACAAAGATATGATAAGGATATATACTTACTCTGCTTTGAATATTACATAATGGATACATGTATCAAAACATCACATGATACCCCCATCCATATGCACAATTTATATATATCAATTAAAAATAAGAATAATTATAATAATGTGATGTTCCAGGAATAGTGATTTATATTATTTTTGCCATTATTCTTGCTATATTATTAATTTTTTGAAATAAGGTATTGCTACATAACCAGACTGGCCTCAAACTTGAGTTGATCCTCCGGCCTCAGCCTCTTGCATACTGGGATGACAGGCATATGCCACCATGCTGTTATTCTTACTTATTTGTATTGATGGAGCAGACTGCCCAGGAAAGCAACAGAAGGGTCTAGGGCATGCCTAGGGCACAAAGGTGCCTTGTTTGGAGACAGCATCTTCACCCGGGCTGGGAAGCCCCATGGTGAGGGTCGCAACCCCTGGGCAGCTGCTGATGAAGTCCTGCCTTGGGGTGGGGCCGACCACATGCCACATGGTGGAGCTTTGCACAGGCCCAGTCCTCAAGAGCAGCTGGTGACATCCACCCTCTCCCCAAAGGTCACCTGTGGTCTCCCACGCATGTTATTGAAGGGTCCAGAGAGTCTGTGTGCCCCGGCCAGTAGACACCTTTTCCTGACGGCAGTCCCAGGAGCCAGCACCCGTGCTCAGTGATTAGCTTCTCTGTCGGCCACGCAATGCCATTCATGGAAGTTGTTTAGCCTGACCCTGCTTGGAGCCTTAGGCTCTGTATCCCTTTTCTCCCTGGGTCCTCCCGTCTGGGCTTCCGGGGTCTTGTGATGTTGCACAAACCTCTTTCTGTGGCACCCCTGCTTTCTCCATGGTCATCACCCCTGTGCCTCTGTCCAGACTTCCACCTTGGCCCTCTGTTGGTCCCCTGGCCCCATCCACCCCCTTCTGGGGCTTCTGCGCTCACCTCTGCTAGAGCCCCTTGGGCTGCTCCCTCACTTCCTCTGGCCCTTCCTGCTCCTGGACATATCTGCATCATTTGGACCTGTTTATCTGTTTTTAGCCTTTTCTACCACCAACTGAAGTGACAGGTAAGGAACAGATGCTGGCAGAGATGTGTAAAGCCTGCTGTGCCTTCACTGGGAAAAGCACAGACAGGAATGTTTGTTTTACAGTTGTTCAGCCCTGTGGGTCAGATTAAATCAAGTTAATGGGCATCATCCCCACCCCCAGGTAAGAGCGACCTGATGTGCGGTCCCAGGTTCCAGTTCAATATGACATCACCATTCATCACCACATGGCGATGTCAGAGTTAATTGAAGTCACTGTCTTCCAGTGTGTGTGTACCAACCCTACTACCACATACTTGCTAAGTGTCATCCAGTCAGATTGTCCACACTTTTCACTTTTGGAAGTCTCATCTCCAGCACTAGATTATGAAGTTAGAGATGAGAATCTTTTTTTTCCTGTGGTGCTCGGGATGGAACCCCAGGTCTGCTATGAGCCAGGCCAATGTTCTAGTACTGAGCGGCAAGCCCAGCCCCAGGCTAGACTTTCTGTATGTTGCCCATAATTCTTCACATGTTACCTAATTAGGAAATGACTGAAAGAGAAAACAAAAGAAAAAAAAAAGGGATGGTAGAAGTTTGCAGCACAGAAGAGTATTCCTTTGCTCAGTGGAAGACCCAGAACATTATAAGGAGAGATAAAGAGAAATGTAAAGCCAGGCTGAGTAGATGGCATTTTGGAAATCGGGCCAGAATAGCTTGTGATGACTCTAACCAGCCAGTTATTGACTGGCAGGTTGAGTCAGGAACTGGTTTTCGGGTCTCATCATAGTCTGGGCTCTGCAGGCAGCTGGACCTGTACCCTGCCCCTTGATGTCCCAAACACCTTTCTCTCAGGCTCTGGCATGGGGTGAGCTCTCTCTGTGGTGGGTTTGTTGGTGAGGTCTGTCAAAATACTGGGCGCGCTGTAAACTGCCAAGCAGTGAAGTCCTTGCGATTCCTTCTCCAAAGTGGAACTGTGGCTATTAGGAGCGTTTAACTCAGTTTGTGTGGAGCCCATCCTCCCCTTTCCGGCTGTCCCAGCTGTTCCTAGGAATTCACAGCAGCCACTCCCTGCCTCTCAGCTGCCCAGTGAGTTAGAAACATCTTTCCCACCCCCCACAACCCTCATCCCTCTGTTCTTTAACCCTTCCCTACTAAATAACATTTGAGACTAACTCCAAGTTGGGCTCCAGCCCCATGGGCTGGATCAAGGAGAAACAACAGGGACGTGGAGCCACATGGTTGTCTCCTTCTGTGGTCAGGGCAGGTGGCATTCAAGTTCTTACTGATGAGGAAAGTGTCCGGGAGGGGTCCTGAGCCCACTTTAGAGCCCAGCTTTTGTGCTGTGTTTCAGGTTTTGTTTTTGTTTTGCAGGGCTCTGGCTGGGCCCCAGGGCCTCTGCAGGCTGGGTGAGCGCCACCCCTCCCTCCTTGGCAGCATTGACCCTAGCTCCTTATGCAGGGCAGTGCCCCAGGGCAGCAGCCACCTCTGACCCACATACACTGCAGCCGCTTTGGAGTGTGACCGGAAGGGTTAGAAATGCATTTAACAGGAACACCATCTTGTCCAGTGCTCCTTTCAGGGAGGGGATTTGGCCAGCGAGGGTGGGGGTCCCCACACTTTGTCTGTGGATGGAACTTTTCTCCCTGGCCCTGGCCTTCCTTCCAAGGCACCCTGCCAGGGTAAGAGCCCCCACTGGCCCCGGTGCCAACCTGCAGAGCAGCTGGGCCCCATCCCAGGCCTGGTGGGGCAGACTCCTCGCCCTCCCACCTGGCTTCTGCTCAGAAGAACAGCTGGAAAAGTGGCTCCTCGAGGGCTCCTGACTATTTTTATGTGACCATCTGCCATCTAGACTGGGTGTGGCAAGCAGGAACGGCCTAAGGAACGCCAGAACAGGTGGGGACACTGGACAGCTGAGGCGCCCAGCCCTGCGCAGACAGTGGACCCAGGAGTGCTTGAAATGTGGCCGAGGACAGCAGGAGAAAGAGGAGTGCGGCCCCTGTAACGTGGGGTGGCCACTTCCTGGACACCTCTGGAATGAGATGAGGCCCAGAGCATGGTGGGCCCCACACTGTGGCCAGTGTGCAGGGGACCAGGCTGCTGCTGGCCTCGCAGACACAGCGACAGGAAATGTGTCCACAAAAGGCCTGGACTTCCTTGGTGACGTGACCCTGCAGGACCAGCGGGCCAACTTCACAGAGCCTGTTGCAGGCAGGCAGGTGGTTCTATCCAGAAGCCCACTCCAATGTCGTCTGCCTCGCAGGGTGACCATCCTCCCCCTCCCCCTCGCAGGGTGACCTGTGAGGCAGGCGTCACTGGAGTGGGTACAGGAAGGGCTGGGAGGGAGGAAGCATCAAATAAGAAACAATTCATTCTAGAAATTTTTAAGCATACAAACCAGATTGGAAAAATGAAACCCCATGTAGTCACCAGCCAAATTCACACAGGAACTTTTGCTTCAACACATCTTATCAATGTATCTGTTTCCTAAAAAAAGAAAAGACAAAATAATGGGTATGTTTGTGTCAGACTTAGGTTTCCATTTGTCCTTTTAAGGAAGAAATGGGAAAATAAGGGGGTCAGATATTTTGAAGATAGTATGCTGAATTTTTCTTACACTCTTTTCCTTCTCAGTCTGGGAGATAAAGGTTGTGTATTTCTGAAGCATCCACTGGTGCCAAGCCCTGTCCAGGCCCCACCTGCTGGGCCCCACTGGGTCCAGGGCCAGTGGTGGAGGGCTCCGGGCCCTGGTTTCCCTAAGCTCTACTCATTCTTATCACAGGTGTGCTCTGAGTAATGCACATGGGTTCCAGGCCCCAGGCTTCCTCAAGGGCAGAACAGTTATAATGATCTTGGCTGCACTGTTATAAAAATCAATTACAAGCTGGGCATGGTGGTGCATGTCTGTAATCCCAGCATTTGGAGTCTGGGGAGAAGGATCAACGTGAGTATGAAAACAGCCTGGGCTCCTCACTTATAGAGTGAAGCTCTGTCTCCAAAAATCAACAAAACAGAACAAAACAAAACACATAAAAATTATCTTCAAATTATATTTATTTTTTAATTGAAAAAATATAAAGATTTATTATCTTATTTCATTTGCTTTGGAGACAGGATCTTGCTAGGTTTCCCAGGCTGGCCTCAAACTCCTGGGCTCAAGTGATTCTCCTCCCTCAGCCTACGGAGCAGCTGGGACGGCAGGTGCATACCAAAGGGCCCAACTTAAAAAAATTATTTTGAACATGCCTGAACCATGGGCATGTTCTTTCTTCCTTCTAGGAGGAGAGGTTGGGAAATTAAACCCAGGGCTCTAGATGCCAGTCCAAGACTTGTGTGTTCACTTTGAAAGCCGAACTCTCCTTTCTGCCCCTCTGGGCCTGAGCAGAGCCACCTGGTGCCAAGGCAGCCACAGTGACACCACCTCAGGCCCACAGGTGTGCTGAGGACAGCTAGCGGCAAGAGCTGGGTCTAGTACATTGGGGGGCTTGGCTCTGGTCTCTCCAGGGATGATTTTGTGGGCATTGGATTCTCTAAGCTAAGCTCCTTTCTATTTGAACTGTCTAGGAAGATGCACCTGATCTTCCCAGAAGCAGGGGACTAAGAGAATGGAAGGTGCTGCAGTGGTGATTTGCTCATGGAGTGATGAGAAGAGGGACCTGCTTGCCACACCCTTCTCTCTGTCCCCTGTCCCATCTGGCTTTGGCGTGTGTGGAGGTCTCATTCCTGCAGGCTGTCAAGCAGCCCAGGTGAGGGTGCTGCTCACACAGCCTCAGTCATGTGGCACATGGGTGGCTTCTTCCGAACACTGTGGAGCAGAGCCCCAGTTGATCCCCAGAAAAGGCTGTGTTGGACTCACCCGAAGAAATGAAGGGATGTTTTTCAGGGACAAGTGACGAGATGCACCCTGCTCCATTTGACTTCAAAGTAACCCCCAGGAGAGACAACTAGAGTAGCTGGTGGGTGAGTTTGCTGAAAGGCCCTGCACAAGATGCTCCTAGATGCAGAGGCTGGGCGAGAGTTGGACAAGTGTCTTCTCTTGCTCCCGCGGCTGCTGCTCTGCGGGCTGCTGTGCTTGGTGCTATAGGTGGGCTAGGTGTGGCTGCAGTCTACTAGGCAGGATCACATCTGTTCACTGTTCGCTTCAGGACCCTGGCAGAACCACCTGCGAAAATCTCAGGTAACTAAAGCAAGGAGCAGGAGTCCCAAAGAAGGTAGCAGAAATGAGAGGGCTGTGCCCCAAGTTTCCTTTCCATGTGATTGACTTCTAGTAGGTAAGGAGAACAGGAGGCAGGACCCTGGGTGCGGGCAGGTCACCATCTGTGGCTCATCCCTGTACTGAGAGCTTGTGGGGCCACCCTCCTAGAGAAAATCCACATTCTCAGTTTGGGACATTGGGGAAAGTAGCCCACCAGCCACCCCGAGGCCCAAATCCCAGGCCTGAGGGTAGATGCACTGCCTTCCTTTCTGGCATGGGAGGAAAAGCATAGGGCAGGGCTAGGGCTAGCTCAGCGGGATAGCTCTTGGCTAGGGAGTGCACTGGGCCCTGGATTTGACCCTCGTACCCGAGGAGGAAAGGCCCGAGCCCTGTGAGGTTGAAAGAACTTTCAAGAAACAGGATCGTGGTTTTAGGTTCCTTGTCCTGAAAAGGCCACACAATGTCACTGAGTGGGCTCCTGGGGGCCAATAGGAAGCCAATGCCTTCCGCAGGGTGGCTAGGAGAAGAGCAGAGGCAGAACTATGGCACACCAAGGGCTGGCTGACTGAAGGGGCAGGGTCTCCATTTTAAGACTCAGTGCCGAAGTGCTCTGCTTGGGAGGGAGATTCTTGTACCACCTAGGCTGAGTACTAATGTTTACAGATGAGGAGAGACTTAGGCAAGACACCTGTTTGCAGCAGGGTGATTTTAGCCAGAGCCTGGCATTGGCCATGAAGGAATGGCTTTGAGAATACTTCATTGTAGTCCTGGTGCATGCCAGGATGGCATGCTGACCCTGCTGTGGCAGAAGGCCTCCAGTCTGGTCTGCTAGCCCCATGGTGGGCTATGTATGTTAATAGGAGGCCACCCATGCTAGGCATGGAGCACCTATTTCTGCATACCTTAAATGAGGTACACTAATAACCATCAAGGCCTGCTGCCATATCACTGTGGTGTCCCATCCCCTTAGATCTCGGAAGCTAAGCACCTGCTTAGTACCTGAATGGGAGACTGCCTAGGAACACCAGATACTGTAGGCTTGGGAGAAGGACCTGGCAACCCACTCCCAAAAAACAGACATTGAAAACCCTATGAATAGCAGAGAAGCAGTAATAATACTCTTTCACCTGTTATAGGTAGGGTTGCCAGGTGGAACACAGACTTCGCTGCATCTAACAACAACCATCAAGGTCCACACAGCAATGGATCATGAACCCTGATATCTTGAAAACTATTTCTTCTTTTTCTGAATTGCAATTCTAGACATGAGAAGTTGGTGCTCTAGGGCTTGACCCCATCCGGGAGACACAGGAGGACACACAGCCCTGGACAAGCGGCACCTGCAGCTGGAGAAGGTTCACTCAACACTGCCTAGTCCACGCTGACTGAGCCAGCCCCACCTGCTCCCGTATCTCTCTGAGCTAGCGTTTTCTGAACTAGTGCTAAATGTGGGGTGTAGAGAAACTAAGATTAGAACAAGGAAGTGTCACGTTTGGAATGCATGTCGTATAATCCGAATCAGAGACAACAGAGCGCGGCACCTGCTGCGACCCTCCCATAAATGGGGACGAGGTTATTTCTGCCAGTTCGCTCCAGAGTCCAAAGCCTCATCAGGAGCCTTGACAGACTCAACCTTGGCGGCCTCCTCCCTGCCTGCCTCCCGCCTCGCCTTGATGATCCCGCGGGAGGCCGCTCGCCTGGGGTCACCCCATCAAGCGGGGCGGCGGAGACGAGGACGCCAGCTGGGGCGCTTCCGGCACCAGCTGGTAATGAGCGTCCCCTGCCTGCGCTCGGGGGAAGATTGCCCGTCCGAGGCGGCCTCCATAGCCTAGCGAAAATTCCTTTTTTGGAAGCCGGGCAGCGGCTTCCCTGGAGGGCGGGTCCTGGGGAAGTGACGCGGCCGGGCGGGGAGGCGGGGCAGCCGCGCCCCACCTGCGGGAGAGACCAGCGCCCGGCCGCGCCTCCCTGCGGAGCCTGGCCGGCCCTGCCACCCCGCCCAGGGCCTGCGGAGGTGGAGGTGCAGCCCAGGGCCCAGCGGTGCTTTCTGTTCCCCGGCGCTTCCTTTCCTTTCCTTCGGCCCCAGCCCGGCTGCTCCCAGAACGCCCAGCCCGGCCCCGGCGACAGCGGACTGCACTGGGCGGGGGCGGACGGCCGGGCCCCAGGGAGGACGATGGCGGGCTCTTCTCGGGTTCGTCACGCCCGAGGTGTCCTCTCGCTGTGCCCGAGTGGGCAGGAGGAAAGGGAAATGGCCCCGGAGCAACATTTAACAGGAAAACCACAGCCATTAATCGGAGCAGAATGGTCTCCTAGGATCTGCTCCCCTTTGTTCTAGGCAGCACCCCATTTCCTTCAAGGAGGCTGTTCCCTGCAGTGATTGACTGCGGGCTGAGGTGGACACCGGCTTCCTTATGAGGAAGAACCAGGACAGGGAGGGACAGACTCCGGACAGCGCCCTCGCTTTGGGGGGTCCTAGGCCCAGGATGGGGTGGGGTGGGGCCACAGCTGCAGCCCAGAAGACTGCCTCCCTCTGCTTGGCCCGCGAGAGGCAGAGCTTCGCCCCTGAGAGCCCCTGAGAGATGCCGGGTCGGTTCCCTGGCACCGGGCATCCAGTCCTGGGCTCACGCAGTTCCGTTTGCTTCTAAGAGAAAGGCTGAGGGTGCTGCTGGACGACCTCCAAAGTGACCTTAAGCTTTGGGACCCCGCGGGCTCAGTGAAGACCCACGTTTAAGGGGAAACATAAACCCCACATTTGATAGGTGGTTATTTTTGTGGCCTCAAGTATTAATGAAGATAGTAAAACCAGCAAGTATATCTCTTAGCAGAGTAGTTCTGGCTGAGTTTTGCTTCTACGTGAAAGCTGCTTGTGTTTGGAGAGATGAAAGACACCAGGAAATCGTACACATATTAAAGTAATTCTTGTGATGGGTTTATTGTGGCAGGTGAGAACCCCAAAGGGTCCAATGCACATTCGTGCAGCTCCCAGACACACGTGCGCTTTGTCCTTCTGGGTATCCTGCTGCACAGCCCCACCTCGTGTCCCCTAAACTCCCTACCCCCTCTGGCTCCAGAGCAGAAGCGAGCAGTCTTCTGCAGTCACGTGTGGTAATGACGCTGGGAAGCGGCATGGGGCCAAGAGGCCACGGACCTATCCAGATGAGAACCAGCCCCTGGCGTGAGGCTTGGGAGGCGGCTGCTCCTCCGTGTCACCCAGCACCCGGAGCATGTACGTGCCTGTGTAGATGAGGAACTGTCCCATCACCTGGGCGGCATAGGACACGAACCACAGCAGACTCCTGCAACAGAGCAAGATGTGAGCCAGGTCAGGCTCAGGACTTGGGCCCCGCCCCACCTGACCTGAGAGGTGGGGAGGCTGCACTGGCAGTGGAGAGTGGTGGTCGGGCTCGCAGGTGTCTGTGTGTCCAGGTGAGCTCCTGCTGCTGCCCAGACCCACGTGTGAAAGGCGTGGGGCACTTGGGGAAGGGGGTGGAATCTTTACGAGGTGGGGCCTGGTTAGAGGAAGTGATGTCATCGGGGCGTGCCTTATAGGGGATGGCAGGACCCTGGTCCCTTCCTGTGACCTTCTGCTTCCCAACCTCCTCCACCATTTGCTCCCCCATGATGTGCTGCCTCTCCACAGGCCAAAACCAATAGGACCATCTGGCCATGAACTGAAACCTCCCAGACTGTGAGCCAGAATAAATCTCTCCTCTCTTTAAGATGATCTGTTTCAGGTATGTTGTAGTGCCAGAAAGCTAACAAAAGATGTGAGGTACATATTGGGACTTGGGCTCCTCAAAACTGTCTCTTCTGTGATGCTGTGCAGCACCTAGTGCAGCTTTTGGAAGGATGGTACCATGGCATTATGTGAAGAAATGTGCCTAGGCCACTTTGCCAGTGAGGTCATGGTTAACAGTAACACAGGAGCTACGTGCAGAATATTGTTCATAGAGGTTTGGTAGCTGCTGTATCCAAACCAGGCTGGATCTCCACAGCTCTTTAGGTGGCAGCACTTAGAATTGAGATTTCAAAACATGTAGCTCTAGCTCTGAGGTGAAATTGGTTCTTCTTTGTATTTATGATTTAACATTTGTTTCCATTTAGTATTTAATGGTCTTCAGGGGGAGAGGGGGAAAATCTATTTGGCTTGCTTGTTTTTGTTTGTTTGTTTGTGTTTTGTTTTTTCTTTTTTGTAGTACTAGGGGTTGAACCTCGGGCTGGGATTTAGCTCAGTTGGTAGAGCACTGTGCTGCAGTCTCTGAAGTCCCGAGTTCAATTCCCAGCACCGCAAAAATGGGAGAAGGGCCTGGCAATCCACTCCCAAGGCAATCCTGAAACAGTCAGCCATTGAAAACCCTGTGAGGGTCGCTATGAGTTGGATACCAACTCGATGGCACACAACAACAACAACAACAAGGGGTTGAACCTAGGGCCTTATGTATGCTAGGCAAGTGCTGTACCTCTGAAATGCACCATAGCCCCTTTGTGATTTTTTATCTTGATACAGGGCCTTGCTAAATTGCATGGGGTCTCTCTGGCCTTGAACTTGCCATCTTCCTGCCTCAGCCTCCTGAGTTGCTGGGATGATAGGCATGTGCCACTGTGCCTGGCTTGGTTTTGTGTGTTGACATAAGTGTATATTATGTGAGTTAAACTACTTAGGACAATGTGGATCAGAACACGGCAGCAACAGCAGTGGCAAGTCTGGGTAGGGTTCCTGGTGCTGGGCTCTGGACCAAGGAGCATGTGAGGATGAGCCACCTGCGGGTTTCCAGGTTCTGTAGGGACTGTGGAGTTTGTTACCTCAGCATGGCCTTGACACTGGTACATCGGATGTCGTAGGACACGGAGTACATTTCATACATGGTGGCCTTCACGTTGAGGCAGCCAAGGAAGTCCCTGGGGTTCAGCCTGTACAGGTCGAAGGTGACTCTGGCAATTCCCGATTTCTTGGGCTGTCTGCAGACTGGTGAATACTTGCTCACCTATGGCAGGGAGGTGAGGAACAGACTTCAGGCCTTAAGCAAACACCAAGCTCTCCTAAACATCAGATCAAAATCTGTTTGCAACAAAGCTGCTAATTGTCTGAGTTGTGTTTTCAGCAGAACAACATGTTTGCGCTCCAATTACACCCCAGCACACGACTGAGTATCCTCCCCATCTGCTTCCTGTGCAGTGACTTGGGATGGGGCTGGCCTGGCTTCAAGGCCTGGATTTGAGGGCCAGTGCTCAATGCATGGAGGGGCGCCTGCCACAGGGGGTGGAGGCCCATGTGGACAGCGCCTCTCATGACCATTGTGCAGCCAGCCAGTCACGGAGGAGCAGGCAGCAGTATTTCTACTTCACTCAGCCAGAAAGTGTGAGAATCATGAGGCTCAGGGATGGGGTGGAGTGGGCAGCTCCTAAGGAGGCTGCTGTTTTTCAGTACCTGTGGGGGGCTGTCTCTGCAGGAACAATCTATCCTCTGACCACCAAGGACACCTGCAGAGACTTCACATTGGGAGGAGGTGGCAGGAACACACCCTCCCTGGTTTAGAAACAGCTCTGTGATAGCACTGCGCCCTGGCCCCAAGCTTGTAAGAAACAAGGGAACAGTCAGGTCTCAGATGCAAAGGCTGGCCCTTCATGCCACCCCAGGATCTTACAGCATGGCTAGTTCCCATGACTCCTGAGCCTTTGGGGCTGGGGGTACTTGGAACTGTGAATGTTAGAGTCATTGATAACAGTGGTCAAATATATTTGAAGTTAAAACAGAAACTGCCCTAAAAGTGTTGGGGTCCTTTTTGCTCTATCCACGTGTCTTAGCCCTTCTCCCAACCACACCAGCAGAAACCATGAGAGATTCTGCATGTTGCCTGTGTTCCGTGACAGGAGGTCCTGCTGCCCCTTTGAGGGCAACAACTATCCATCTCTAGGAAACACTGCTTAAAGTTAGAATCCAGACGGCTCCAACCTCTCATCCCGCCCCAGCTCTTCTTTAGTGCTCTGTGTTCCTTTCTGAGTGTGGGTTTTTGTCCACCTCCCCCTCAATGCCTTCCTGGAGTCTTGTGCTGAGTCAGGATGCCCTCGGGTAGCTCACATGGCAGCCTAGAAGGGGGCCTCTGGGTTTTTGTGACACTTGAGCAGGTGGGGAAGAATGTGGTTCTCAGGCCTCTGCCTAGAGAGCCTCCAGGCCCTGCTCCCCCAGGGCGGAGGAAGGGAGACAGGGGGTGGCTGTTTCTTGGTTGAAGTTCTTGCCTTGCTCAAAACAGGCCTCACAGCAAAGTGGCATAAAGCAGGTGAGCTCTGTGCTCAGCAGTGAGGCGCCATGTCCTCCCAATAGGAAGGGGCTGAGGCCGAGGTCAGGAGAAGCCTCCAGAGGGTGCGGTGTGAGGGCCTGGGTTTCACCCCCCTGCACCAAAATTAAACAAGACCCCAATCCTACCTCAGTTTTTCCACTGACAAGGCCTTGGGCCCTCCCCTGAAGGTGACATGTCCCTGTATTCCTACAGCTACCTCTAGTCATCACACTGCACTCGGCTCAGTTTCTCAGGCCCACCCACCCTGGAGGCTCACACCTGGGACCTAGGAACAACCCTTTCCCAGTTCACCTCCAGGTTCTCAGTCACCCAAACCACCACCAGGCTTTCAGTCTGGTGTAGTTTCCTAGTGCTGCTGTACAGTTAGAGTCGTGGTGGTGTCTGTGTGCAGTGGGGAGTGCAGGCCCCTCCTCCCGGCTTTGCCCTTCTGCCCTCCTCCGACTGGGCCTCTTCTTCCTAGGCAGCCTCCTTGCTCTGGCCCTCCTGCCCACCCCTATGGATTATTGTGGTGATACTGCCTTCCCCCGACAGGATCCTTCATGTCATCACCTTTGCCAAGTCCCCTTTCTTTGCTAGGTGAGGTGCTGGGGATAAGAATGTGGACACGTTGGGGGTCATTATTCTGGTAACCAATCCTTCCTCAAACAAGTAGCAGTGTGAGGCTGCGGTGTGGCCCAATGCGAGGGCACTGTAGAACAAGCAAACTGAGGCAGGATAGAAAGACAGGGAATGTGGGGGACCTGGAAAGGGAAAGAGCCTTCACCCCAGGATCTGGTTTGAATCTCACCAGCTGAGAGTCAAGAACTTTGACATAACTACCAAGAAGATTGCCGTGAGGACTGCTTGCGGAGAGACAGTATTATTATTATTATTATTTTGTGTTTTTTTGTGGTACTGGGGGTTGAATTTAGGGCCTCATGTATGCTTTTAAGTATGTTACCACTGAGCTGTACCCTCACCCCATTTTTTACTTTCTATTTTGAGACAAGGTCTTGCCAATTTATGCAGGCTGCCTTTAGCCTCAAACTTGCAATCCTCTTGCCTCAGCCTCCCAAGTTGCTGGGATTGGAGGTGTATACCTGGCAAGATATTATTTTTCAGAGATTTTAAATAATAAAGATGTTAAAATAGTAATAAATAAAATAGCTTAGGGTCAAAATAAATGAAACCTCTGAGTTTAACCTAATCTCACAAATGGGATGAGAGGCCATGCTTACACCCAGCCAACTCTCTTGTGACACTTTTCTGTAAACCCACTGAAGTGATACCTCCCTTGTATATACTCTTATAAAGCCACATGTGTGCGTCTGTGCCTGTGTGTGTATGCACTGTAAAGACATCTAAGGGCAGCTAGGCACCATGGTGCATGCCTGTAATCCCAGCAACTTGGGAAGTGGAGGCAGGAGGATCACAAGTTCAAGATCAGAGGCAGTCTGTGTAATTAAGCAAGACCCTGTCTCAAAAAGGAAAAAAAAAAAAAAAAAAAAAAGCTCTGGGGTGCAGTTCAGTGGTACAGCAGTTGTAAAGCATGCAAGTATAAGGCCCTAGGTTGAACCTCCAGTACAGGGAAGAAAAAAAAAGACATCTAAGGGCTTCTCTCTCTCTCTCTCCTAAGAGTCCTGTGTTCATGTCTCAAATGTGCACTATTAAACTTATTAGTTTCGTTTCACTCTCTGACTTATCTTGAAATTTTTTCTGCAATGGAGCCAAGGACCCAGCTTAATCTGAGAAGAGGTCCCAACTAGTTCTCAGGTTGGGTGGCAACAATGAGCTGCATCTTTCACAGTCACTGACAATAACAAAAACCCAAAACAACAAAGAACCAGTGCAGTCCAAGGGTGTCTACTGAAAAATTTCTCCAATTCACTTCACAGCCTTTTAATCCCCAAGCATGGTCTCCTCATCTAAAGACTGTTTTAAATTTTGTGCTTTTTATAATTGTCCTGGGGGCTTTCTTATCAGTCAGAAAAATGATAAGGTAGTTGCATGTATATGTATATATATGTAAAAACAAGACATAAACAAAACATCTTCCACCCAGAGCCTCCCACATCTCTCCCAGTGGTGCCCACCATCTCCTGTTAGGAAGAAACCAAATGAGCTGAGTGTCTTCCCTTCCTCTTCTTTCTTCCCCCACCCCTTTTCTCTCTTTCTTTTCCTCTTTATTTGTCTCACTATGAAGCCCAGGCTGGCCTGGAACGCGCCATCCTCCTCCCTGAGCCTTGGATACAGGCGCAGCCACCCCACCCACTCTTTCATTTTTTTTCTGTTTTTTCCTTTTTCTTTCAGTGCTGTGGACTGAGCCAGGGCCTTGGGCATGTTAAGCACATGCTCCACAAATGAGCAACATCTCAAAACCCAAACCAATATTTTCTAAATGACTAATGCATGATGTCACAAAAATCACTCCCAGGAAAAGATCCTTTCAGAGGGCAAGATGGAGTAATGGATTCAATGTGAGAGAGGAACCAATTCCACCAGATTCTGCACAGCAGCTATGCCTTCTAAGATCACCACTGCGGAGTTTGTGTCGTGGTAAAGAATATCCTCAATGATGTGAAAAGACTATTAAATTCCTCTTCCCTCCTCCAACTACATGCATGTGTCAGGCAGATTCCCTTCATACAACCATCAAAACATTATATTTCAACAGATTAAACACAGAAGCAGGTCTGAGAATTTAGATATCTTCTATTAAGTTAGGCATGAAAGAGATTTGCAAAAGTGTAAAAAGTTTTTGCCAAGCACAGTGATACATGCCTCTAATCCCAGCAACTCGGGAGACTGAGATGGGAGGATCACAAGTTCAAGGCCAGAGGCAGCTTGTGCAACTTATTGAGATTCTGTCTCAAAAAAAAAAAAAAAAAAAAAAGAAAAGAAAAAAAAAGTTAAAAATGGGCCGGGGTTGCAGCCTAGTAGTACAGCATCTGAAAAGTATATGTGAGGCCCTGCGTTCAACCCTGAAGTACAGAAAAAAAAAAAGTAAAGTGCTTCACTTCTCAAATTTTATTTTGGAAAATAAATTTTTTCATTAAAAATGTGGTTTAAGGCAATCTTTATTGTATTGTTAGTAATGAATTGATACACTTTTAAATTTCTCAATTCAAATTTCTAATATTGGAAGCATAGTTTCTCAGCCTGGGGTACAGCTGACCGGTGGAAGTGGGTAGTTCTCACCTGCAGGGCTTCCTGTGCACGGTGAAATAGTTACACCCCTGTACTGATACAGCTGCAGCAACTCTGGTTCTCACCACCAGGTGGCAGTAGTGCTCCCCACACTGGGGACAAACTTTCCCTAGGGACTCCAAGGGCAAAATATCCCCAGGTGAGATGCTTGGATTGATAGATATCTACTGATTGTATTGACACAGACCATGTAAACAAAAGGCATTTGGGGTCCCCATTACTTTTTAGAAGTATAAAGGGATCTTGAGATCAAAAGTTTTGAGGGCGACTGCGGCATGTGCTGTTCGATGCTGCTGTCAATGAGACTCATCCGTCTGCATGCCTGTGGCTGTGCTTCACGTGGCTCACTGTTAAGGAGCATTTCATTCAAATAAATATGTCATGGCCTATATGTGGATTCATATAGAAGGGTGCTGGTGGGTTTATGTGTGCATGTGTGAGGTGTGATTAAAAAATATGGTGATGTTAAAATAAAAATAATAACTTATTACAGTAAAAGACACATTGCAGTTAATCCCCCTCTGAATACTCTCCATGGCTCCCAACACACATAGCCCATCATTCTTGCCACTTTCTAAAGCAGTTCTGGGAGTCCTTTTTCATGAGTGTCTTTAGTTGTGCTGCTGTGGCTGCCTTGATGTCCTGAATACTGGAAGTATCTGTGTCTATTCAAAATGCTTACCATTTATGGTCATTTTTACTTTGGAGAACAGCTAGAAGTCACACAGTGCCAGATCCAGGGGATAAGGTCGATGAGGATATATCGTCATGTGTTTATTTGACAGAAATTGCCATAGCAGAAGCCATGTGTGACATGGAGGGCTGTCATGATGGAGGATGAAACTAAAGACACTCATCAAAGAGGACTTCCAGAACTGCTTCAAAAAGTGCAAGAGTGATGAAATAACTTTAAAGTTTAAAGGCAGATGGAATACTCTGAGGGGGATTAATGGCAGTGTGTCTTTTACTGTAATAATTTGAAAAAATTTAAACATGTAGTAGGGTTTTTTTTTGTTTTTTGGTACTGGGGGTTGAACCCAGGGCCTTGTGCTTGCATGCTCTGCAAGCGCTGGACCACTGAGCTGCACCCTCAGCCCATTTTTTTTTTTTTTTATTTACTTTCTGAGACAGGGTCTCACTAAGTTACGCAGACTGCCTCTGGTCTCAAACTTGCGATCCTCCTGCCTCTGCCTCCTGAGCTGCTGAGATTACAGGCGTGCGCCACCGCGCCCGGCATATGTAGTGTTTTTTGATCACAGCTTGTACATCTCCATTCTCCTGTGATGAACACATGGTTTGTTTCCAGGGTTTCCTGTCACTTGCTCTGGTGACACGGATACTCTTAATTATGTTTGCAGATGTGTGGTTCCTGGGTCTTTCAGGGTACATGTAGAAGGTAATGTTCCTGGCTATAGGCTGTGTTTCAACTCTGTTGTTTTAAATGTCTTTTAGGAGGGGGATAAGAGAGCGTGTTGCCCACATCTTAAACCAGGACAAAAAGGGATTGGGACCCTGTTTCTTCCTCATTCTTTTATCATCTTTGATGACATACATTGGTTTGCCCCACCACATGCTCCTACTACAATGTGCTTACTTGCCACAGTCCCACAGCAACGAGGCCAGGCCATCATGGACTGTAGCTCTCAGGACTGTGAGCCAAAATAAACCTTTCTTCTTTATAAGTAAATTATCTCAAGTGTTTTGTTATAGTGACAGAAAGCTGACTGACACACACACAGGTGCACACACATGCATGTGCACACTATGTCAGATTGTCCTGCCTCCTAAGGGCTAGCAAAGAGACTAGTCACCACGTTAGATCTGTTCCTTGCAGGGCCTGTGGCTATGCACTGTTCAAAGCTTGTTTCTCAGAATTATTTGTTTTAAGTTGAGTCTACAGAGATGTCAAGTTTCCTAGAAACACTTGTAAGCATCCCTTTGAAGGTCCAGTTATTGGCTGAGTGTGCAAGGGACATGATTAGGAAGTGGCTAAGTCAGTAGCAGAGTAGGTGGTACACTTTGTAGGCAGAAAGCCTACCCTGTTGCTGTTTGGGTAAGAAGGTTGTTGCTTACCGGCATCCACTTCTGTCCTTTTTCCAAGATCATGAAATGTGTGTTGTCCCCTAAAGTCTGAAAGAACTCCTCTGTGTCCACCACGGTGCCATCCTCCTCCAGGACCAGCGTGACCAGCCCAGCTGTGATGACCAGGGCATCAAGAGTCTAGGTTTGCAATGCAGCAGAGAAATGGGATGAAGTAAGATGTTCCTGTTTGACCATCCAATGACATTTATTGAGGTAAAGTTTTCAGAAGTGTTGGCTGATTTGGATAAAATCTTAATGGTAAAGATACTTGTTGACTGGTATCTATGATTCAGTCTTTGCTCAGAAAAAGAAATTAAGATGTTTAATGGCCCTCTCTTCCTAAAAAACAAGAGATAAGTGACTATGTAGAGTATTTGTAATTTCTATTATTGCCTGGACTGGGGTTTAGCTCAGTTGATAGAGTGCTGCTCTGTGTACTCTGAGGCCCTGGGTTCAATTCCCAGCACTGCAAAAATGGGAGAAGTACTTGGTAGCCTACTCCTGAAACAATCAGCCATGAAAAACTCTCTGAATAGAGAAGCACTGACAAAGTGCTGATCACGGCACAGTGTCAGGGAGTGTTTTGTTCTGTTGTACATAGGGTTGCTATGAGTCAGACCCTACTTGATGGTACCTAACAACAACAACAACATTACTCCCTACTTATTTAGATGAATAAACAGAATGATGCTCATGTAGAGACTGTTAAGAGCCACAGCCTTGTGTAGCATGTGTGAATGTCTCATTTCGGAGGTTGTGCGCTGGGTGATCTTTTCTCACTTCCATGAGCATCTTTGAGTTATGGTGCTCTGAGTCTCTAAGATTCTTCCTTATTTGGCAGTGTAGGCTACTGTTTCCAATTAAGGACTATCCTATCTTGGCCTTTTAAACCAAAACCTGACTTCCTAAGTCCCTATATTCTTCCTTGTCACAGAAACACAGCCACATTTTTCAACTCATGGCTGCCTTTACGGAGTTTGTCTATGTAGCTCAGTCTTTTATGGTTCAGAAAGATAGTCGTGCTTCCGTTGATGATATAACCCTATTCTCTACCCATTTAGAAATGACTCCCCTCAGACACTTAAAGCCAAGTGGGACCGATGAGCTGGATGTGCCATTTTTCTTGACCTTTCTGTCCTAGCTTATGCCCATGGCCCTGAGTTAGCTGGGGGCACCGTTGTGGCTGGCAGGAGTGGCCATGGAGTGGTACCTTGCTGATGAGCTCCTGCAGGCTGCTGGCCATCACCCCACGCCGGCTGCTTCTGTCATGGTTGGAGACCCGGAAAGGGCGAGCTGAATGTATGAGGGGGGTGAGCAGGACTTTTTTAGTCTGTGAGCCCATAAGTGTCAGGGGCCTGCAAAGGGAGGCAAAAAGGAAACACCATTTTTGATGTTACTTTTAAGAAAGAGTCTTTAATGGACAAATGAGGTGGTACACACCTGTCACCCCAGCACTCCAGAGGCTGAGGCAGGAGGACCGTGAGGTCATGGGCAGCCTGGGCTACAGAGTATGACGCTGTGTCAAAAACCCAAAAAACTAGGCACTATTATACCCACTTGTAATCCCAGGGACTTGGGTGGCTGAGGCAGGAGAATCGTGAGTTTGAGGCCAGAGGCAGTCTGTGTGATGTAGTGAGAGCCCTTGTCTCAAAATAAAAAATAAAAAAAGGGCTGAGGGCGCAGAGATAGATTGTTTGCCTAGCACGCTGGGGACCCAGGGTTCAACCCCCAATACTGGAAAAAATAAAGTCTTCAAGGAGAGATTTGAAGTACACAGAGATAATACAGTTTTAATACTTACATCTAAAAGAAATTCAGTGGTTGGAAATTACTAAAAATTATATGTATGCATACCCCCAAGGAACAGACAAGTAACACAGCAAATTAAAAAACACAGCCATCTGTATTCCTATTTTGCCAGAACATTTAAAGGCCTTGAGAAAGTAGTTTGAGAAGGAATATTAAGGGGGGGTCTAACACAAAAAAAATAAATAAGAGGGGCCGAGGGGCAGCTCAGTTGTAGGGTGTCTGTCCAGCATGTGGGAGGCCCTAGATTTCATCCCTAGCACCAAATATATGGGTCAGCATGTAACTTCACAATAAATGAAGAAAAGATTGACGTTGTCCATGATTCTGCTTTACTTGGTTCTACAATCAACACCCATGGAAGCAGCAGTCAAGAAATGAAAACACACATTGCTTTGGGAAAAGCTGTTGCAAAAGATCTTTTTAAAGTATTGAAAAGTAAAGATGTCATATTGAAGATGAAGGTGCACCTGACTCATGCCATGGTATTTTCAGTCGCATCATATGGTTGTGAAAGCTGGACACTGAACAAGGGAGACAGGAGAAGAATTGATGCTTTTGAATTATGGTGCTGGAGACAATTATTGAATATACCATGGACTGCCAAAAGAACCAACAGATCTGTCCTAGAAGAAGTGCAACCAGAGTGCTCCATGGAAGAAAGGATGGCTAGACTGCATCTTATGTATTTTGGACATGTAGTTAGGAGAAACCAATCCCTGCAGAAAGACATCATATTTGGGAGAGGGGCAGGTCAATGAAAAACAGGAAAACCCTCCACCAGATGGACTGACACAGTGTGTGCAACAATAGGCTTAAACATAAATAAGATCGTGTGCCTGGCACAGAATCGAGGAGTAATTGTTCCATGTACAGAGGGTCGCTATGAGTCAGGCTCAACTTGATGGCACCTAACAACAACAATAACAACAACAACAACAACAAGACTATTCCAGAAATTAATGTAAAAGCATAAAAGCCAGATATTGATCACTGTAGCAATCAACTGTTTTGTTGATGGACCCCAGGGCCTTGTGCTCTGCCATGGAGCTGCACCTCTGGCCCCCAATCAAATTTTTGAAATTAGGATAAAGCAAGAACCAGGGAACTCCCATCCTAACTGTTGTAGGAAGGACAAGAAGGAAAGAACTTTAGGCTTATGCCACATGAGACCATGGACTAGATTCCACATTTTCCAAAGAATTAAAACTAAGCGTGGCTAATGCTCTTAAAATATTCATGCAGGATTATTCTATGTCTAAACAAGTAGGTAATCCTAGGAATTATAAATATTATTTAACATAATCATTCAAAATTTTAACTTCTCTTTTTCTCAGTAAAGACAAGTCATAGTGACTCAAGTGGATCTTTATCATTAAAACATTCAAATATGCACTATGATAAAGCATTCAATTTTCAGAAGAAAACAACCCGAACGCTTGATTATTAAATTTTATTACCTGGCAACTACAAAAAGGTAATAAAATGTGGGATAAATGAGAAATAGCAAAGAAAATTACTACTTTAGTAATTATTTAGGAAACATGTCTTTTGTCTTAATTTAGTTTATTATTTAATTAACCGACTTAATTCTCAGGGCACAATTGGAGTTTTCTAGGGCACAGCTGAGGGATCTCCAGCCAGAGAGTCGCCCCACAGCGAGGCTGTGCCTGGGCTCTCAGAGACCACCTAGACACAGCACTGAGTAACAAGGTAGAAGAGAAGTTTGCATATTAGTGAACAGAGGAGGGCTTTGATGTCAACAAAAGAAATGCAAAACTACCTTTGACACACTACTCTGTTTTTTTTTTTTTTTTTTTTGGCAGTACTGGGTTGCTAAACTTAGGGCTTCATACATGCTAGACAAGTGCTCTACCACTGAGCTGCACCCCTCAGCCCTTTTTAAATCTGTTGAGTCAGAGCCTCGCTAAGTTACACAGGTTGCCTCTGGCCTTGAACTCACAATCCTCCTACCTCAGTCTCCCAGATTGCTATGGTCACAGGCATGTGCCACCACCTCCCCACCTCACTTACTGTCTGCTTATATACAAAAAGCAAGAGACATTTAAAAATAACTCTTTGAGTGAAAACAGGTGTGTCTGGGTGTCAGTAGCAGGTGGCCTGGCCTCTCTGGAGGCCACTGGAGCGGCATGTAAAGAATTTCCACCTAGGACTAGGGGACATTTTTACATTTAGGAACAGACCCAGAAAGAAATGATTCCATGTAATGTTTCTGTTCTTATTTAGTGCCAGGCACGTGATGGGCCCTCGCTCTGGAGGACCGGCACCTGTATGCTCCAGTGCCCCCCCCCAGGACACTGTCCACCTACTCCAGGTGCTCACACAGGGTCAAATATTTGGACAAATACTTGTATAGGTGCATTCAAAAGAATGAAACGAAGGTCTGTGTGCTTAGGACCATCTTGTAGAAGATACAAAGTGAGCAAATGCTGCTTTCTGACACAAATCTGTGTACCTCTTTGAAAGCTAAAGTGCTAGGGGGTGTCTGTGTTGATTGCTAATGCCTATCACCTGTGATTTAGCGTGCACATATGCACACACACGCAATCCCCTGGCCTCTCTACCACACTGGCATTCTTGATCAGACCTAGACAGCCAGGGAGAATTTGGTCTGAAGTGACACCTGCCTCTGCACACTCGCCATGGCAGCAATGCAGCGGCTCCTTGACTATACTAACTTACAACCCTCACACCCTTGGAAGGAAAGGTCATCCTGTATCTCACATGAGAAATGGAAGCTCTGAGTGGTTTCTCAGGGTGACCTAAGGTGACAAGGGAAAGAGAGGGGATGCGATGCCATGCTTGTCCAAAGCCAAGATTCTTCTGTTTGTTCTGTTATTCTCCTATCTGAACTTCCAGTGCCAAGCAATCTCGTCGATCTGGAGCAACCAGATCTGTGTTGCTCTGTGGCTGAAAGTACAACAGTGTTTGAGTTCACCTCTCGGTTCCTTTCCCTGTTAGGTGGACAAAGTTGCTGCACAATTCATTTCCAGGTAGGCAGCATGAAGGGGAAGTGTAAGGTCAGGGCCCTGGATCTGGGGGCATGATCAGAGACCCACCAAGCAGGGCAGAGTTTGGACTGTGCCCAGCCATGCCTGGCACAGCCATGGGTTTGGCACCCAGCTTCTGAACTCTTGCCTCCATCTGGAGGAGTTACACCAGGCTTCTCTTGCCCAATCCCAAGGACAGGATGCTCACATGCTGCTGAGCCAACCCTAGGGACAGTTCTCAGACAGTCTCATTGCTGGGCACCTGTAGAGGGGACATTGAGGATCAGCCACATTATGCTTCCCACTTAGGACCCTGGCTTTGTTCTCAACTCACTCATAGTGTGAGACTTCAGCTCATGGGAGGTCCCATGAAGGAGGAGAGAGAGACAAAGCCCCATGCCATCCCTGGCCCCTGTATGTTAGTGATTACCTGGTGTCACAAGACAAATCTTACAGGTGACCCTGGGGCTCAGGGAAGGTGAACAGGTGAGCAGGGCAGAGGCAGCAAGTGCTGGGGCAGAGGTCTGAGCTAGGCTGGTGACTGTCCTCCTTCCTTCTTCTCTTCCCTTCTCCCTTTTTTTCCTTCCTTCCTTCCGTCCCTCTCTCCTTCCTTCTTTCCTTTTTTGTTGTTTGGGGACAGGCTCTCACTATGTACCGCAGGCTGCCCTGGAACTCGTAATCCCTCTGCCTCAGCCTCCTGGGCGCTGGGATCACAGACTGCACCCCCAAGCCTGGTGTTCCACCTGACTTTCTTGCCACGGTGCCTGTCCCCCAGAGGGGATCCTTCCCTCAGAACAGGGGACCCTGGAGCTCACCAGTGAGCGCCTGTCTTCTCCCTCAGAGCAGAATGCCACTGCTGCCATCCCTGAGGCCTCCTGGGACCTCCTGAGCCGCCAGCATCCGCCTGGCCCTTTCCACTCTCCTCCAGCCCCCTGCCTGCCTTGGGCACACCACCTGCTTACTGAGTGAAAAGCATGCCAGGACCAAGTCAGAGACAAGAGAGAATGATGTCATGCCCTTGAGGGTCAGGTATAGGCTCTTGTGGCCGAAAGGGCCCCAGTCTCAATATTGGACAAAAAACCCCATGTTTCATGGGTACCAAGGCTCCCCTGACCTAGTGCCACAGAGGAGCTCAGAGTCCCATCATCTGCCTGAGAAGATAAGGGCTGGCATTCTCTCCTGGCCCTCGCCTCTCCCCCCACCCCCACCCCCGGGGCAGCCATCTTAGATACAAAAAGCTCCTGCAACTCACTGTCTTCCTATGGTAGGGTTTCCTAACCAATAGCTGGCTCAATGCTGGGGAAAAGCCTCCTGGAGAAGACAAAAAAATCAGTGAAGATGTGAAAATCAAATCTTACCATTTGCTTATCAGGACAAGGATGAGTGGTTCAATGTGTGAAATCAGACAAAATCAAGACTGTCTTACATTGTAACGTGTGGTTAGGTGTCCTTGAGTCAGGTCTGACTCACAGCTGGCCCCACTGGATTTCAAATGACTGATTATTTGGGGATTGTTTTTGGGAATGGACTGCCACATCCTTCTCCCATATTCACAGTGCTGAGGATTGAACACAGGTCCTCAAAGAGTGCAGAGTAGGCACTCTACCAACTGACCTAAACCTCAGCCCCACATGGTAATACAGGAAGGGATTAAATGGCTTTGGATGCCCCCTCACTGCAGGAGCGCTGGCTGCCCCGGCTGAAGGGCCAGCAGGGCTGAGGAGTTCAGTGAACAGGCGACCCCCTGGCAAAGGTGGAGTGTTCATCACTAGCTAGGAGCACAAGGCCCAAGACAGTTGCTGTTCCTTGCCCCCGATCTCTCTGTTTGTCCAGGTTTAAATAGGACTCCTGGGAGGCTAAAGTGGAGTGAAATGGAGCAGAAGGACCTGGGTTCAATCTCAGCACTGCCCAAAACAAAAAGCAAACTCAGGACCACTGAGAAACCTCAGAATTTTCTGCTTTTTGCGACACCACCTGTGAGACCAGGTGCTCCCAATTCCTGGGAAAGTGGGTGCAGACAATCCTGTGAAAGAAGAAGGGAAATACCACACTAAAAGGAAAAGTAATAAGGAAACAGGTTTTTTAAGGAAATAGGTTGTTTTGGGGAAATCAAGATGATAACAGAAGTCAGACTTCCTAGAATGTTCTTGAAAATTGTGAAAGGCAACAGTGAGTCCTTGTGTTCTTCCTGGAGGGAAACAGGGAGTTGCCAGCTTAGACAAAGTATGTACAGATGCAAGGTTAAAAACAGTTTCCACAGCAGTGGAGCCGTGGAGGTGGAACTCCTGGCGGGGCAGGACTAACGGCCGACAGGCAGCAGCCCAGGGCTGAGGAAGGCATCACTCAGGGACCATCCAGAGGCCATGGTGGCTGAGTGCACCCATGTTTCACTGTTACTTGGAAAAGAAGGAGCCCACCTGAGAGGAGTGAAAAGCAGGACTAAGTCAGCCACACCCCAAAAAGGATGAAGGATGTATGGGGGGTATCAGTGAGATCAAATATAGCCACAAAGAGAAGTCAGACAGGGCCTGGAGACATCCGCGTGCACCCTGGGCTAGTGTCCAGGGCAGCAGGTCTTTCCAGCAGCCGGTGGCAGAGGAGCCAGGTCTGGCTCTCATACCATACTCGCTGCAGGCTCCTGTATGTGACATCTGCAGGTGGTGCCCACCTGCCACAGCCTAGACCAGGGCTGCCTGGCCACGCTGTGTTCTTACCAAGTCACCAAAATGTGTGGTAGTGAGAATATTTAGTGCCAGAGTGTGGAGTCCTTTGAAACATCATCTTAAAAAGACTTCAGATTTAAGAAGGAGAATGCTGGGAGATTTTCATGTAGAAAGCTTACCTTCTTTCTAATGTCACTAGTAGGACAGTGATAGAGTTTGCATTGGAACAACAGCTGTATAAAATTGAGTTCCTTGCTAAAGGGAAAATGTTCTACCTTTTTTAAAAAATCCTTCTGTCTCCTTTTTCTTCCTGTGGTACTGTGCGTGGAACGCAGGACCTTCCACATACTGACCATGTTCCCTACCCATGTTTCACTGTCCATGCATGGCCCCCTCAGCCCCAGGAAAGGTGCTAAATGCTTACAGAAGCATAACATGTATCAGCTTTGCAACAGTGTCAGGGGTTGGTGTATGTCATGGGCAGGACAGAGGACAAAGCAGACTTTGTGACAGTAACCACCTATGTGACTGTCCCTGCCGTCCAGAGCTCTGCTGAGAGACTCCAGGCTGCTTATGACTGAGCCCCCCAATGACTGCAGCTGATTAACCAACTAGTGACTGCTTAAGACTCACTAATCATTTTCGAGAATCTAATTTTATTTTATTTGCTTTAATTAATTAATTGTTTCTTATGGTGCTGAAGATTGAGCCCAGGGCTTCCTCAGCTACATCTCTGACCCTACAAGTATTTAATTTAAAAAATGTGTACATTGATGAAGTTACTTTCCTGGCAAATTATTTATTAGTAAATGGAAGCTACAGCATGTGATACCCAGTGCTTTAAGGCTCACTGAAAGGAGGCAGAAATCTAGCAAGGTCATAATTAACAAATGTGTTAATACCTTGCCTTTGGCTGTCTTGGACAGGACTTTAAGAAGGGGAAGAAGAAAAATTCTTTTCCCTCCAACAAGTATTCCAGGTGGTTGTCCTCCAGTTTGATTTGGAATCAGGCAGATTGCACAGAATTACAGCAGCTCATTCTGGAAGCAGGTAGATTTTCTGAGAACTGTAGCAATAGTTTGCCCCTAACAAAAAATTAGTAGGACTTGCCAGGCTGGAAGGAATGTGTCTGATGACACCAAATATTTCAGTATGTTTTGATTTGCCAACATGTCATAAGCAAGTCACTTCCATTTCACACATGGTCCCATGGAGCCCTCACCCAGATACATTTTGGATTTTTACTCGTTATTTGCAAAGACAGGCTTAGTTTAAATTCTGAATTCCTCCTACTCTGAGGCAAAGTAGGGAAAGTTGACCTCAGCCCACTTCAGGGGTGCCCTGGCGTTCACCTGTAATCCCAGCAGCTCGGGAGGCAGAGACAGGAGGATCCTAAGTTTGAGACCAGAGGCAGTCTGTGTAACTTAGCAAGACCCAATCTCAAAAAGTAAAAAAAAAAAAAAAAGGGCTAGGGGGCAGCTCAGTGGTCCAGCACTTGCAAAGCATGCAAGCACCAGGCCCTGGTTCAACCCCCAGTACCACAAAAACAAAACAACCCCCCCCCCTCAGCCCACCCATTCCTCAATGCTGGGAAGCACCAGGAGAATGGGTGTGCTTGTACAGTCAGGGGAAAAGGCCTAGACGGATGCACTCCAAACTGTCTGTCACAGGCCTTTCCTCCTAGAAATGGGATTGGGGTGGGCAGCACCTGAAGGAAAGAACCCAGGATCTTGTCCTTGTGCTTAAATGTGTTAGTGAAGGTGGAAGTCATGTCCAGCAGTGAAGGCTTCTGAAACTGCCAAAGAAGCAGGTCATGGGGATGGATTAGGAGGATAAGACTTTCCAGCAGAAGAAACTGGAGCATCCAAAAGGCAAAGGCTTCAGGGGAAGGGCCCCGTGGCTACAGGTGGAATTAAGAAATTTGGCAAAAAGTAAGCTCCTTGTTCCTGGGATGATGGTGACCTTCACTGCCATTCCTGTTTAAACATGGGGATTCCCTGCTGTAACAGCTTTTGCCACCTATAACTAGAAGGAGGGGAGTCATGGAGCCTTTGTATATTTAAGAATAAACTTTTGTAAAAAAATATGTTAGTGAAGGTACAGGAGGTCAGTCTGTTTCTCTCCTTTCACTGTGACAAGTGATTTGTGTGTTTGTAAGGGAAAGTAGGTGCCTTCTGGAAAGACTACCTGTTTATAACCTTGAATATTTGCACACAACTCCCCCCCCAACACACACACTCACTTTTTTTTGCAGTACTGGGTGTTGAACCTAGGGCCTCACACATATTTTGCAAGTGCCCTACTACTGGGCTGCCCACCCAGCCCATTTTTTATGTTTTCTATTTTGAGTCAGGGCTCGCTAAATTGTGAAGGGTGCCTCTGGCCTGAACGCCTGATCCTGCCTCAGCCTCCCTCAGCAGCTCCCTTTTATGGCCGAATCTCACAAGCTCCTAGATCACCCTGGTCTGGGAACCTGATTCCTCCTCCCTTCTACCACCCAATGCTATTCATCACCAGTGAAAACCTGTGTTTTAAACCACTCAAACGTTTCTTCATCCCTTTTGAAATACTTTTATGAGAAACAAGATCTCTTCACCCCCCAATTCCATACTTTGAAGTTACTACGAGGCAATGTCCAGGATTTTACCAAGAATCGGATCAGAATGTGAAGATAAATCCAAGCAGAAAAAAAGCCGCACTTCCAAGCAGAAGCCCTGGGGCGCGGGAGACGGAGGACCCTTCTCCGCAAAAAGCACCTCTGAAACCTGGGCTCCGCCCAAGGCGCCCTGGCCCAGCCAGCCTAGCGTCGGAGGCCAGAGTCGGAGAAGCCACGTGTGGCCTCTCCCCTCACCCCAGCTGGTCGCGATCTCTGGACCCAAAGAAGCCCTGCCCCTGCGCACCGTGGGGACTTCGCCAGGGTTCCCGAGATCCCGACCTCTGCAGCACTAGTGACTGCAGGAGTGGCCAGAAGTGCGGCCACTCCCGCGCTCAGCACGGCCGCCCGCTCCGAGGACGCCTTTACGACCTGGCACCTGCGGCAGGAGGAGCCGCAAGGCGGGCTCAGCTCATGGGCTGGCTGCGCGGCTGGGTACGCGCAAGCGGACTGGGGCCGCGAGGCACACGGGGCCACAGGGCCAGTGGGGTATGTGAGGCGAAGCGGGACCTAGGCGCATGGCGGGACGCGGGACGCAGGGTGGCGGGGGCGCAGGCGGACGGCACTCGCCTGATGAGGGCTCCGGCGTAGTCTCTCGCGATCTCCATGGCTGGGTCCTCGGCTCCTGCTGCGCGCTGCCTCAGCCGCGCGCGCAGCCTTTTAAACGACGCCCGGCCCCGCCCCGCGGCGACGTGACCCGGCGACGCAGGACCTTGGCAGTGGGCTTCGAGCTCTGTGCCCGGGTCCCGAGTCTACGCGCTTCCGGACCCCCTCGCTGCAGAGAACGGGACCGAGGACCCTTGAAGTGCAGATGCCCCGCAGGTCTCATAATTGTCACTTATTGGGGCGACTGGCGCCATCACCAATGCCCGCCGCATCGCTGTGGCTGTGGAAAGACAGGCGCGCAGATGTGAAGCCCCGGCCGCAGGTGGGGCGAGCAGGGAATGTGTCGGCTGCCAGAGGGAGGGGCCCTGACGTCGAACTCCAAGTGTCGCAGGCCGGTGGGGTCCTTGTAGAGGGGGAAGTCGCCACGTTCTCGGAAGTGCCTCGGCTTCCTATAGGTAAGTTACCTTCATGTGGGCACCACTGGGCATCTGGGGACAGTGAGAAGGGCAATCAGAGAGGAGGGCAGGGAAGAACCCTGTGGCCTTCATGAGCAACTGTGCGTCAGAGGGAAAGAGTGAAATGAGGCGTCGGGGGTCTGCGCACCCTGCCCGCGCAGGTGGGCTTGGAGCCCTTCCACACCTCTGGGGGGAGTGAGTGGGGATTTTGTAGGGCTTCACTACAAAACTGAAGCAGAGGTATCTTGGGCAGGTTAAAGGGTGGGAAAGTCCCATGGTTCCAGTCCCTTAAAAACTGTGACTCCCTAGGTAAGGGTTACTCACAGCTAATCCCAGGATTGTGAACGTGTTTCTGAAGATTTGTAGCTTGATCCCTGGGTTGCTTCGCCTTGCTCAGCTTGGTTACTAACCACTCTTCATCGTGGCTCATGAGAACAAAGCTGGGTCAGCTTTGAGCCGACCTCACTTGACTTGCAGGAGTGTTGAAGCCAAAAGCGATGTCCCTGCACGGCCCAGGACAAGGCTCACAGAGGGTGTTTCCTGCTAAACAGACCACACAAAGCTGGACAAAGGAAAATGTCTTACTGTGGAAAAAATTCAAAATTAGATGTAGAAAGATTAGAACAATGAGCACACTTAACCCCCAGCCCCTGGTTTCAACTGCTGGTAACATTTTGACCTATTTGCTCATCGTTTACCTCTGTTTTTATTTGAATCCCTTCATATTAAATTCTTCAACTTGCATTTCTGCCAAAATGACAATGTTCTCATAGATAACCATAGTGACATGATCACTCCATAGCCAGGTTCCCAACTATTCAGACTGGGTCATCTGAATGAATAGGACACTGGCCATGTGTGTGTGGGGGTGGAATCTGGAGTAGCAAAGGTCATGGTCAGGGGATTCTCTGGCACCAACAACCAATCAGGGAACCAGTACCATTGGCATGTTAATTCCTAAGGCCTAGAGACCCCTGGAACCTGCCACTGTTGTCCTAATGTCCGAGGGGTGGGTGGAGTTGGTTGGAACCTGGCACTGGGAGGTGCAGCCTGGTGCTGATAATAAGCCAGGCCAGGCCAGGCTCACCATTGCCTGGCACTTGCCTTGTCCCTGTTGCTGGGCTTGGGTATTTATTTTCCTTCCAAATGTAGGAACAAAGGTGATGTTCTTTTCTGCTGACTTTGAGTTGAGTTTTTGAAGGAGCCTAAAGAAGCCTGTGTTTTGGAGCTGATTTCCACCCCTTTTCCAACCAGGCAGAAGGGCAAAGCCACATGCCAGCCTTAAGGGCAGCTGCCAGGGGTTGCCAGCACTGGACTTCTCATACAAAGTGCCCTTGTCCTTTTAAAAAGGGTCATGTAAAATTGCAACTGTGTAGGCCATAGTTAAGTGCCATGTAGTTGTTGCTGTTGTTAGGTACCGTCAAGTCGTTTCTTTTTTTTTTTTTTTTTTTTCCGGTACTGGGGGTTGAACCCAGGGCCTCGCTCCTGCATGCTTTGCAAGTGCTGGACCACTGAGCTGCACCCCCAGCCCATTTTTTTTACTTTTTTTGAGACAGGGTCTCGCTAAATTACGCAGACTGCCTCTGGTCTCGAACTTGCGATCCTCCCGCCTCCTCCTCCCAAGCCGCTGGGATTACAGGCGTGCGCCACCACGCCCGGCTCCCGTCAAGTCGTTTCTGATGCATAGTTTTCAATGGCTGATTGTTTGGGGATTGCCTCCGGAGTGGATTACCATGTCCTTCTCCCATTTTTGCTGTGCTGGGAATTGAACCCAGGACCTCAGAGACTGCAGAACAGTGCTCTACCAACTGAGCCAAATCCCAGTCTGCCCTGTCATTAGTCACCATTTTTATTAAAACTGTGTGGATAAGGGAAAATCTTGGACCATGGTCACCAATTCTGGGCCTTTCCTGCCCACCTCAACTCAGCCTAAGTCCTGCCAATGTTTTTACTGTGCAGTGATCCATGTACACACTATGTGTGATGTAATTTTGTGTGGTTTGGTTACATAAATTGTATCATATATCATGTTTTAAGAAACCATAATCCTTACAACTGAGTCAGTAAACAACTTCTTAAATGGAGAAAAGATTGAGAATGTCCAAGATTTTGCTTTACTTGGGTCTACAATCAACACCCATGGAAGCAACAGTCAAGAAATCAGAAGATGCATTGCATTGGGAAAAGCTGTTCTAAAAGACTTCTGTAATGTATTAAAAAGTAAAGATGTCTCGTTGAAGATGAAAGTGCGCCTGACTCATGCCTTGACATTTTTAATTGCATCATACGCTTGTGAAAGCTGGGCATTGAATAAGGGAGACAGAAGAACTGATGCTTTTGAATTATGGTGCTGGAGTCAATTATTGAATATTCCATGAACCATCCTAGAAGAAGTGCAACCAGAGTGCTCCTTGGAAGCAAGGATGGCTAGATTGTATCTTATGTATTTTGGACATGTCAGGAGGGACTAATCCCTGGAGAAGGATATGATGTTTGCGAGAGGAGCAAGTCAACAAAAAAATGAAGACCCTCAACTAGATGGATGAAAAGAAAAAGATCATGTGCCTGGCATAGTGTCAGGGAGTGTTTTGTTCTGTTGTACATAGGGTCACTATCAGTCAGACCTGCCTCAGTGGCACCTAACAACAGCATGTTATGTTCTGGAGTGTCCTTTTCTTTTTTTACCCCCATTACCCTGTCTTGTCCCTCTCACACTGGTCCCCCTTCTACTTTCATGTCGTGTGTGTGTGTGTGTGTGTGTGTGTGTGTGTGTGCACATGCATATATTTTTAAAATCTAGATTTCACATATAAGAGAAAGTGTGCTATTTGTCTTTGAATCTGGCTGATTTCACCTAACATGATAATCTCCAGTTCTATCCATTTTCTTGCAAATGACCTAATTTCATTCTTTTTTATGGTTGAACAAAACTCAATTGTGTATATACCACATTTACTTTATCCATTCATTCACTTACAGACATTTAGGCTGATTCTATAACTTGGCTATTGTGAACACCACAGTAAACATGGATAAGCAGGTGTCTCTATGGTATGTTGACTTAGGTTCCTTCGGGTATATACCCAGGAGTGGTATAGCCAGGTCATGTGGTAGTTCTGCTTTTAGTTTTCTGAGGAACGTTTATACTGATTTCTATAGTGACTGCACTAACTTATATTCCCACTAGCATTGTATAAGGATTCCTTTTCCCCCCACATCCTCTCCAGGATTTGTTGTCTTCTTGATGCTAGCCATTCTGACTGGTATGAGATGGAATGTCAATGTAGTTTTTTTCTTGTTATTTCTTTTCCTTTTTACAGTACTGGGGGGTTGAACCTAGGGCCTCACAACATGCTAGGCAAGTGCTCTACCATTGAGCTGCAACCCAGACCCTTTTTAATCTTATTAATTTGAAATAGAGACTCGCTAAATTGTGCAGGCTGCGTCTGGTCTTGAACCTGGGGTCCTTGAACTTCAGCCTCCCAAGTCACTAGGATTATAGAAATGTGCCACCATGCCTGGCTTTGATGTAGTTTTGATTTGTACTTCCTTGATGGCTAACAATGTTGAACTTTTTTCATATATTTTTTGACTATTTGTACTTCTTTTGAGAACTGTCAGTTCAATTCATTTGAACATTTACTTATCCAAAAAAAAAAAAAAAAAAAAAGGAAGTTGTGACAGTGAGACTGTCTCAAAAACAAATAAGCAGGGACCCCTGCCAAAAGAAAGATTGCAAGAGGAATCTTATAGAATGGCTTTGCCTGGCCTGTCACACGGCCTCTGGTGGTGGGAAGTGGAGGTGCACCAAGATTCTGCCACTCTTCCAGTGTGTGGGGCCTGCTTCAGCTGGACGGTTCAGGGAGATCCTCTCTGTAAAGATTCTCATCACCTTTTCATGTGGGCTTTTTTTTTTTCTTTGTTTCTTTCTTTTTTATAAAATCTTCCAACAATTTGCTCGAAAATGGATGGAACGAGAGATTATCATTTTAAGTGAAATATACCAGACCCAGAAAGACAAACATCACATTTTCTTTCACATGTGGATGTTTGACTTCAATTTATAGTTAATATTAAAATATATATGTCATTAAAGTAGAAGGGACCTATGTCGGGGGAGATAAAGGGCTAAAAAGAAGGAGGTGGCAACAAGAATGGGTAATGGGGGAAAGAAAGTATCACATTTTTGTCCTTAAGGCAAAATTGAGAGATAGACAGACAGACAGACAGACAGACAGACAGACAAATAGATATGTGGATGTACACACAAAGAAGACATGCAAGTAGAAGAGGGACCATTTGTGGGGAGGGAGGGGATGGGGTGGGCAGTCATGAGAGGGCAATGGAGGGGGTGAACATGAGCAACGAACAATGATGTGCACGTATGGAAATGTCCTAATGAAACTCATTAAGTTATACACTAAAAATTACTATTAAAAAACTATTAGGGAAAAAATTTGCCAGGTGCTGGAAAACTGGCCTCAAGGAGTGAAGATCAGGTCCTTCCTCCTCTCACTAGCAGGCAGGGAGTGATGGGACAGGCTTTGGGGAGGAATGATGCTAGGATGGACCTGCTGCTCTTGCCCATGTGGCATCAGGCTGCTGTCTTTGGGGTGCTGGGGAAACATCCTCCACTTTTTAGAGGACCAGCATTCATGGCTAGATCCAGGACAGGTCCAGCCCTTACCCATGATGAAGGTAGGAAGTGTAAGCCAGTCAGAAGGGCCAGCTGTGAGAGAGGAAGAGAGACAGTGGCTCCATGCTCATCTCAGGGCTCTTCCTTTGCCTCTTTGGATACTAAGTACAGACCACAGGCCAGGTATTCTGCAGATGAGGCTGAGGAAAAACATTACCCAGCAGCTGGCTTTTCAGATCTGCTGTGCAGCTGACCTCAGACTCACCTTGGAAGTATCTGCAGATGTGGGGAACACAGGAGGTTCATCTTAGAAGAAGACTTTGGCCTAAGAAGCCTATTCGCCAGCTGACTGGGTCCCTGGAATATGACAAAGAGAGAAATGCAGCCTGTAGTACTGCAGAGGATGGCGGTGGAAGGCAGCAGAGGCACAGAATGAGAGGGCTACTTTGCAGTGACGCTCTTCCAATTCCTGGGAGCCTTCAGGATGCACTCAAACTCCTTGGGACATGGTTCTGTGGCAGACAGGACACAAGGAAAGCCCACTTTGTCCTGGGCACCCAGGAGAGCACAGAATTCTATGGGCAAAGGGCATGTGGTGAAGGGCCAGGCGGCCATGTGGTGCCACAGTGAGCAGTGGCACCAGTTCAGGCCAGGCGAGGAAGATGTACACGGCCTGGTCTACTAGAGATGAGTGGGTGAATAGGGCAGACACACTCATTCCAGTGCAACTGGGAAGGTTGCAGATCATAATAATGATGGCTGCTGATTTGGCATCAAAGATGTGATACTGTCAAAGTCACAAGGGCTGAGAGTGGCTCTAACATGCTGCAGCCAGAGAAAGTTAGTGGCCAGCATGTGTAAAGAGCAGACGACACTCTGCATGTCTCAGCCAATAGCTCAGACCTTCGCCCCTCCGCCTGATGAGTTCTCTTGGACAGTGTTTCCCATGAAATTGTTGAGGCACTTAGCACATTCCTGTGTCCACTCTCTTGCTACTCTGGTGTACCTGGAAAATAAAAGCAAAGAGAACGACACCCTCACTTGAATGGTTATGTCCCTTCAGTGCGCAGCAGAGAACATGACTGCCGCTTGTCAAACATCCAGGACTGATGGATGAGTGAAGTAAAGACCCTCCTTGGAGCAGGAACACTTCAGTCATGGCTGTACCCACCTCGCTTGGTGAGTTCTGTTGATCCTCCATTACTATCTGCAAAGAAGACGTAATAATGCAACAAACCTCCACCCTTCCTCTCTCCTGTCCTTCAATATGAATTAAGGATAAGGAAGAGAGACTTGAGGTTCAGCTTAGAAAGTTCCAGGCTGTCTGGCACACAAATTCCAGAGCCTGGTCACTGGTGTGTGAATCCACTCCACCATCAGCAGCTAGGCCACTTCTCTGTGCCTTAGCTCCTTGGCCATTTACCAGGAAGAAACTCTCAGCCTTATGGGGCCGTGGGGAGAACTGGACAAGTACATATATAAAGCATATGGAACAGTCCTGGCACCCAGTAAGGGCTATGTAGGTGTGTGCATTTATCTTCACTATTGTAGTAAGATCTGATGCCACGAGGTAGTAAATTGGAGATTTTGAGCTGGGTACCATGACACACACCCTAATCCCAGTAACTCAGGAGGCTGAGGCAGGAAGATCGCACATTCAGTGCCATAGACAGCCTGTTCAACATAGCAAGCCCCTGTCTCAAAAAAAAAAAAAAAAAAAAAAAAAAAAAAAAAAAAAAAAAAAAAAAAAAAAAAAAAAAAAGGGCTAGGCTCAGTGGTGGGCCACTTGCTTAGCATGAGTAAGGCTCTGTGTTCAATCCCATAATACTGCCCAAAAAATCACTTTGTTCTATCTAAAATAGCTCATAATAAATGATAAAATAAATAGCATTTATATTGAACATGTACAGACTTTTTGCCTTATCATTACTCCCTAAACAACATAGTGCAAACTATTACATGGCATTTACATTATATTAGGTATTACAAATAATCTAGAGATGATTCAAGGTATACTGGAGGATGTATATAGGCTGTATGGAAATACTGTGATATTTGTATAAGGAACTTGAGCCTCTGCAGATTTCAGTTATAGGGGTGTCCTGGAACCAATCCCATCCCCCTGCTCCCAACCCCCACCATGGTATCCCATGAGGGATATACATACATGCCTGCAGCCATAGCCCTGTGGCATCCGATCCTGTCAGATCTTGGAAGCTAAGCAGGGTCGGGACTGGTTAGTACTTGCATGGGAGACTGCCTGGGAATACCAGGTGCTGTAGGCTTGGGAGAAGGACCTGGCAACCCACGCCTAAAAATCAATCTGCCATTGAAACCCTTATGAACAGCAGAGAGTCACTGACAATAGTGTTTCGCCTATTGTACACAGGGTCGCTATGAGTTGAATACTGACTCAAGGGCACCTAACAACAACAACAACATATACATATACATACATATATATTACAGTGCTGGGGATGGAACCCAGTGCCTCCTGGATGCTAGGCAAGGGCTCTACCACTGAGCTACATCCATAGCCCAGCCACTGTATATTTTTAAGTGTTTGCAGATTCCTCCTTGATTTTTATCCCTGCCATTGCAGTCCAGTGGACCCAGAGCTGGGGCTCCGAAGGCCAACTGCAAGGTCTCTCTGTAGTGCCTCCTCCCCTCCTATTAAAGCGTCAGAGCCTGATTTCACAGTTACCTTTTGCACTTTCCTTCAAACTTGTTCAAAAACATCTTTTCAAAGAACATGAAATCATCTTCAAATTGGAAAATAGGTGGCTTGTGAGAAACAGCCAAGCCCACCAAAAAGCAAGGGAAAATAAATTAGACCAGAAGATGGATGCCACCTTTTGCTTGTTGTTGATAGGTGCCATCAAGTCGTGTCGGACTCATAATGCCCCTGTGTACAACAGAACTAAATACCCCCCCACACACACACACACTGTGCCATGCGGGGCACTAGTACTTCTCTGCTATTCACAGGGTTTTTTCAGTGGCTGATTGTTTTCCGGAGTGGGCTGCAGGGTCCTTCTCCCTTTTTTTTTTTTTTTTTTTTTTTTTTTTTTTTTTTTTTTTTTTTTTGATGCTGGAGATCGAACTCAGCATAGAGCAGCATTCTACCAACTGAGCTAAACCATCCTTTATTAAAGACTTTTAAAGAAGCCATTATGCTGGCGAGGGGACAGTGAGGTAAGAATTTGATGGCGGAATGAGCACAAATGCTCCATCTCCTTGGAATATCAGAGACGCCAGGCGCGGTCCCCACGGCGGTTGATTAGTTCCTCGGAAGGCAGCCTGTTCCACAGGTCAGATTCCATGCACGACCCTCCCTGGGTCTCCTACGGAACCGCGGGAAGGTGGAGCCCACCCGGGGAGAATTGCGGTGGCTGGGGTCCCACGTCTGGTTCCCCGGCCGCCCTGGGCCCTGCGGAGCCCTTTCTTCAGCCCCGACGAGTAGGGTTGGCTCTGGCTGGACCTGCAGCGGCCCCTGGGCTTCGCGCCCGCTTGGGAGTTCCTCAGGCAGTTGGGCGGGGAGCGGAGGGTTGGGTCCGCCTTCGAGGGAGTGGCCCGAACCCGTGGGCTCTGCTGCAGGCGGGGGGAGGGGGGCACGGACGTCCAGGGCGGCGTGTCCTTTTCAGGTGGGTCTGGCAGGCAAGTGCAGCTCCCAGCGCCCAGCACAAGGACGTGGGTGGAAAAGGAGGGGTCGGGACATCTTTGGGGACTACATAACGGAGCGTGTGTCTCAGGCTACCACGCCCTATAAATTAGTAAGCATACTTCCCAAATGATGTGTGTGGATTCAGTGGCCAAAATTTAGAAAAGGTGTAACTGACCACAAGGGGCTCATATCTTGGTGAGTTGCAAAGCCAAAATAAACACAGCCAAGACCTAAAAGAGTACAGACATATTTGTTACCTGCACAGGTAAGGAGAAGCTCTAGGATCCCTTCCACTACAATGCTCTCCCCAGCAAAGGAAGCATGGGGATTTTATTTGGGAGCCTATAGATCTTCCTGCTGGGGTTTAGCTCAGTTGGTAGAGCGCTGTTCCTCACTTTCTCAGGATCCAGGTTCGATCACCAGCACCGCAAAAAACAAAACAACAACGACAACAACAAAACAAAACCAAAAAAACTCACCACCAAACGGGAGAATGTGACAGTCCACTCCCAAAAAACAATCCCATTGAAAACAGGGGTGCAATGACAGCACCTAACAACAATAGATCTTCATACAGGGAGGCACTTGAGGTGAAAACAAGTTCCGAGCACTCAACCTAAGGGATACCCTTCCGGGCATGTTCATTTGAGGTCTTAGTTGACAAGTGAAAAATAGCAGGTAACCCTCCACAGAGTACACCAGGTCCACCTCCTAAAAGAATGGTGGGCGGGAATGTAGGGATCTGTGGTTTGTATCCTAGGTCCCTGCGGAAGATTCCTTTGCTCCCTTCTTAATGTTGTCTACTCAGGCTGTACCTCATCCTCCTTCATCTGTGAAACAGCTAGAATTCAGGAACCTCCCTGACCCTGGCAGAAGGCAGACACCAGATAATGTGCTGCTGAGGGGAAGGGATGCCTTCAGCCAGCCAGGGCCCAGAGGGTGAGGGAGACAGGCCAAGAACAAAAAGCTCCCCAGGCTAGCTGGGCTACAGAAAGGGGCAGATAAGATTTAAAGAGAGATCCCATCCCCAGCCAAGAAAGAAAGAAAAAAAAAGAAAGGAAAAGAAGGCAAAAGAAAATTGTGTTAATGCAGCCCAAATTATTTCCACTTTCTGTGTGACACTCAGGATTAGCCCAGAGATAAGCATTTCCCCGCCTTCCCACTTTATAATGGCAGAATCCCAAGGATCATAAGAATAGATGAAAATTGCTTGAAGGACAGAAAAAAAAAATCAGAGACCCACTAACAAAAATTGTCAGCCAGGCATTGTAGCTCATGCCTGTAATCCTAGCAACTCAGGAAGTGGAGGCAGGAGGATGGCAAGTTCAAAGCCAAAGGCAACTTGTGTAACTTAACCAGACCCTGTCTCAAAATACAAAGTAAAATATGGGCTAAAGGTGCAGCTCAGTGAGAGAGCACTTGCAAAGTATGTGTGAGGCACTGGGTTCAAAAAGAAAGTTGCCTACTGATTGTATTCACTATTTATATACTACATGCAATAGCTTTTTACTGTTTAAGAAATACCAGTATTCTTCTGGGTACCATTACCACTCTTGTAATCCCAGCAACGCAGGAGGCTGAGGAAAGAGGGTCTTGAGTTGGAGGCCAGAGGCAGACTGCAAAACTTAGCAAGACTATGTCCCAAGATAAAAAATAAAAAGAGGGCTGAGGGTGCAGTTCAGTGGTAGAGTACTTGCCTAGCATGCATGAGGTACTAGGTTCAACCCCCAGTACTAAAAAAAAAATTTTACTAATTATTGTACTGAGTGCTCCCACTTTTTCTATTAAATTTGCAATTTCTAACACACTTAGCAGCCTGCAGCCGTAGCACTGTGGCATCTTATCTCGTCAGATCTTGGAAGCTAAACAGGGTTGGACCTGGTTAGTACTTGGGTGGGAGACTGCCAGGGAACACCAGGTAGCATAGGTTTGGGAGAAGGACCCAGAAACCCACTCCCAAAAATCAATCCGCCATTGAAAACCCTATGAATAACAGAGAAGCACTGACAATAGTGTTTTGTCTGTTGTACATAGGGTTGCTATGAGTTGGACACAGACTCAACAGCACCTAACAACAACAACAACACATTTAGCATTCAGAGTCCATAAATATTGCTAAAAGCAGAAATAAATAAAAAGAAAGAAGAAAAAGGGGGGAAAAGGTTACCATTTCTTGTATGGGAGCCTAACCTTAACTGTGCAACGTTTTTCTTTTATATAAATTAAAAAGAAAGAATTAAATAAGGCCTTGTAAGAAAATTCTTAGGCACAGCTCAGGTGAATCCCATAGGACAAACTGGAATCATTCACAAGCCCTACATCATATTTTGTCCCTTTCCCAGTCTTTCAGTTAGCAGTTGGTGGATGAAAATGGGAATATGAGAGAGAAAGAAAGGAAATTGAAATTTTTCTATAACCATGCATGGGGCTGAGGTTTAGCTCAGTTGGTAGAGTATACTCTGCAGTCTCTGAGGTCTGGGGTTTAATCTCCAGCACTGCAAAAACAGGAGAAGGATGTGGCAACCCACTCCCAAGTCAATCCCGAAACAGCCATTGAAAATCCTATGAGGGTTGTTATGAGTCGGACCTGACTTGAGGGCACCTACCAAAAACAACATCAACAACCATGTATTAATCAGTTTTATCATCACTGTGACCAAAATATCTGACAGAAACAACTTAAGGGAGGAAGGATTCATTTTGGCTTGTGGTTGCACAAGGTTCAGTCCATGGTCATTTGCCCCATGCCAGTCACTGAGGCAAAACAGGGCAGCAGGGGAAGGACAGTATGTGCCGTGGATCTTTTTCCTGGGAGACAGAAAGCAGAGGGAATGAATACCTGCACTTAGCTGGCTTTCTCCTTTATTTCTTTTCATTCTCTCAGGGGGTGGTGCCCCTGCACTCAGGAGGGTCTTGACTCCTCAGTTAATCCTCCCTGGAAACCCCATAGACACACCCAGGGGGGGTTCTAAATCCAGTCAAGTTGACAGTGAATATCAACAGTCACACACCATTTGTACCTTTTAATTTAAATCACATGCATGTATTACCAAGGCAAAATATTGATTACTTTAAAAAAATTCCCTGAGTATGTTCTTCAGTTGCTTCTGTGTAAATATATAAGCATAATTATGAAGAATTTTTAAAAGTGATACTGACTGAGGGCCTCCTATGTTAAAGTATCCCATGGAGAAGAGGAAGTTTTTTTTTTTTTACAAATAGGGCTGGGACAACTGGATATTTCTATAGAAAAAGATGAATGTTCCCTCTCTCATACCATCTTCAAAAATTAATTCAAGATGGATCATAGAGAGCTGGCACATACCTCTAATCAAAGCACTCAGGAGGCTGAGGCAGGAGGATCTTGAATTTGAGTCCAATCTGAGTTACAAAGGAAGACCCTGTCTCAAAAACTAAAAACAAAACAAAAACAAAAACAGATGGGTCATACACTTTTACATGTTGTTGTTAGGTGGTGTCAAGTTGGATCTGATTCATAGTGCATAGTGCATAGAGCCATGCACACATTTTGTGTTTGAGCCCATTGCTCTATCCACTATGGTTCTTCTCATTTTGAGCCTGCCATATCAGCAAAAGAAGGTCCCAGGGGATTTACTCCAATCTCATCATGAAGGTCGGCTCTACTTTACAGAGGCAACTCTTCCCCACTCATCTCTTGAGTGCATTCCAGCCTGAGGGGCTCATTTTCAGGCACTATATTTGACAGTGCTTCTCTGCTATTCATAGGGTTTCCAATGGCTAATCGTTTTGGGAATGGGCTCTCAGGTCCTTCTCCCTAATTTGTCTTAGTCTAGAAGCTCAGATGGCCTGCAGCCATAGCCCTGTGGCATCCAATCCCGTCAGATCTTGGAAGCTAAGCAGGGTCGCACCTGGTTAGTACCTGGATGGGAGACCGCCTGGGAACACCAGAAGCTGTAGGCTTGGGAGAAGGACCTGGCAACCCCCTCCCAAAAATCAGTCTGCCATTGAAAACCCTATGAACAGCAGAGAAACACTGACAATTAGTGTTTCCTCTGTTGTACAGAGGGTCACTATGAATTGGATACTGACTCGACGGCACCTAACAACAACAACAGAAGCTCAGCTGAAACCTGTCCACCATGGGTGGCCCTGTTGGTATCTGAAATACCTGTGGCAGAGCTTTCAGCATCACAGCACACGTAAGCCCCCACACCATGGCAAGCTGACATACACATGGGGGATACTTTAACATAGGAGGTAGAAATATTAAGCTTCCAGAAGAAAACAATAGGCTACCTTTTCAACATTGAGTGGACAAATGTTTCCTGGACATGGTGCAAAAAGCAATAACCACAATATGAAAGAATGATAAATCAGATTTCACTAAATCATAAAATGTTCTTACAAGTTTTTTTTTTTTTTTTTTTGGTGGTACTGAGGGTTGGACCTAGGGCCTCTCGCCTGCATGCTCTGTAAGTGCTGGACCACTGAGCTGCGCCCCCGGTCCATTTATTACTTTTTTTTTTTTTTTTTTTTTTTGAGACAGGGTCTCACTTAGTTACACAGACTGCCTCTGGTCTCGAACTTGCGATCCTCCTGCCTTGGCCTCCCGAGCCACTGGGATCATAGGCGTGCACCACCGCACCCGGCAAAATGTTCTTACAAATTGTAAGAACTTGAATAGTCAAGTTGAAAACTTGCAGAAAATACATCTGGAAAGGAACAGTTAGGGATCCCCTCCAAATTAACAGTAAAAGGATGAACAATCCAAATTAAAAAGTAGAAAAGACACTTGAAGAGTTAGGTCACAAAACAGGCAGAGCCAGGAGGATCACAAGTTTGAGGTCAGCCTGGGCTACATAGCATAACCCTGTCTCAACAAAACTAGAGGCTGGGGGGTGGTTGTGGCTCAGTGGTACAGCATGGCAAGTGCAAGGCCCTGGGTTCCATCCTCAGCTCCAGAAGAACACAAGAAAGGTATCTAGCATTCGGAGTCACTGACCAGGCAGATTCAACATTTGAAAACCAGTTAGGATAATTCATCATCTCAACAGATAAAGAAGAAAAACTATATTATTATTTCATTTTCTTTAAAACATTTATTTAAAAAATACAACTTGCAGCTGTACCACTGTGGTGTCTGATTCCATCAGATCTCAGAAGCTATGCAGGGTAGGGCCTGGTTAGTACTTGGATGAGAGATCACCTGAGAACACCAGGTGAAGTAGGCTTGGGAGAGGGACCCAGCAACCCACTCCCCCCAAAAAAAATCCAGCCATTGAAAATCCTGTGAATAGCAGAGAAGCACTAATACCCCTTCACCTGTTGCACATAGGGTTGCTATGAGTCAGACACCAACTCAATGGCACCTAACAACAACAAGAACAAAAAATATAATAGGAGGCCAGGTGCCATGACACATGCCTGTAATCCCAGGACTTGGGAGGCCGAGGAAGGAGGATCACAGGTTCGAGGCCAAAAGCAGCCTGTGTAATTTAGCAAGAGCTTGTCTCAGGATAAAACATAAAAAAGGGGCTGGGGGTGCAGCTCAGTGACAGAGCATTTGCCTAGCATGCGTGAGGTTCTGGCTTCAACCGCCCAGTACTGGGCGGGAGGGGGGGGAAAGAAAGGAAATTAAGGATTGAGACCTGCTTCAAGATGAATTGACCTGGCAAACATGCTGAGTGGGAGACATTGAAAATGCTGAGGACAAGCCAATACACTTAGTCAGAAATGGATTTCATCTCCTCCCGAGGAGGCAGGGTTTCCTTTTGGAGGGATGAGAATGTCGTGGATGGGACAGTGGGCTGGTTGTGTGACCTTGTGAATATAATTCAATCCACTGAATTATAAGCTTTAAAATGACAACTTTTATGGCTTGTAAATCATATATCAATTTGTAAAAATGTCTCTACAACTAACATTATACTTCTAGTGAAAGATTGGATGCTTTCCCCTCAGGATGTGGACCAAGGCAAGGGAGTCCACTCTCTCCAGGCCCCTTCCACATCTTGCTGCACAGGACATTTTGACTAGGGCTACAGGCAAGAAAAAGAAACAAGAGGCAGATAGATTGGAAGGGAAGAATAAAACTGTCATTTGCAGTGATGTGACTGTTTATGGAGAAAACTCAAAGAACCTACAAAAAGAGCTACTAGAACTAGCAAAGTGAGTTTATAAAGATCACAAAGTATTAGGTCAATATCAATGATATTTCTATCTTCTAGCAGTAAATTTTTAACAATAGAAAATTTTAAGTATTACAATAGCATCAAAAACATGAGATTATCACTATCACAAGAGTAAAAAGATAAATTACAGACTGGAGGAAAATTTATATCCAGGATATATAAAGAACATGTACAATCAAGAACAAAAACCCAAACAACCCAATTCAAAAAGGGTGCACCTATAATCTCAGCTGCTTTAGAAGCTGAGGCAGGAGGATGCTTGAGCCAGAAGCTCCAGGTCAGCCTGGGCAGCAGAGAGATGCCCCATCTAAAAACAAACAAACAAAAACAAAAATAAAAAGGTAAAGGACTTAAATAGATATTTCTCGAAAAAAGACACACAAATGGCCAAAAAACACATGAAAAGATGCCAAACCACCTGAATCATTAAGGAAATAGAAATAAAAACCACAATGAGATGTTACTTCATGTACTTTAAGATGGACATTTTCTAAACAAACAAAGAAAAAGTCCCAAGCAAAAACAAAAATGCAGGAAGATAACTGTGTTGGTCAATATGTGGGGAAGTTATAGCCCATTATGCTTTGCTGAGAGGAGTGTAAAATGGTGCAGCTATTGTGAAAAGCAATGTCATGGTTCTTCAAAAACCGTATGACTGGGCCAGGGATGTAGCTCAGTGGTTGAACACTTGCCTAGCAGCTATGAGGCCCTCAGTTCAATCCCCAAAACCAAAAACACCAAAACCTCCATAATCACTTGGCAATTTCACCTACAGGCATCTACCAAAAGAATTGAAAGTGTGGGTTCAAACAAGTACTTGTATACTAACATTCACTTAGCATTATTCACAAGGTCCAAGAGGCCAAATCAACTCAGATGTTCACCAGCAATGCTTAAGCAAAACGGGTGCCTGCATACAACAGAATATGATTTAGCCTTTGAAAGGAATGAAATGTTGGTACGTGATCCAACATGGATGAACTTTGAGTATAGTGAAGTGAGCCAGTCACAAAAGACAAATACTGTATGACTTTACTTAGCTGAGGTCCTTCGGTCAAATTCATAGAAAGTAGAGCAGAGGGTTCTCGTGGAAGGGAGAATAAGACTTTATTATTTAGTGAGTTTAACTGAGTTTCTCTTTGGGAGGATGAAAAAGATCTGGAAATGTGTGAATGTGAGTGAACTAACTGTACACTTAAAAATGGTTAAAACTGTAAGTTCTGTATATTCTACTATTAAAAAATTAAAAATTAAAGTAAATGGATAGTAGCAACAACAGAAATACCTGAGTAGCAATCTAATAAAATATGTAAAAGATATGTATTCTGAAAACCACAAACCACTGGTGAGGGGAGAAAGGAAGAGGTAAGAAAATAGAGACACCATGTCCACACTATGCCCATCGTGCCAGTATTGCTCTGTATTGTTAATTCTCCCCACACTAAAGATTCCATGCAATTCCAATCAAAATAGTAGCAGGTATTTTTTCTTGTAAAAATCAACAAGCTCATTCTGAACTTTATATGGTAAGGCAACAGAGCTAGAAGTATTTTGAAAAAGAACAGAGTTGAAGGACTTGTTCCACCTGATTTCAAGAATTCCTAAAAAGCTATAGGAACACAGCCAGTGTGGAACTGGTGAAAGATCAGACATGTGGATCAAAATAAAGCAGAACTCAGACCCACACACTGATCTTCAACAAACTAAAGATTAAGTCAACAATAGTCTATTCAGCAAATGATGCTGGAACATTGGATATCTGTATGAAAAAAATCTTGATCTGTGCCTTGTACAATATACAAAATTTACTCATAAATATACAAATATTCAACATGAAACTGTAAAAGTCATAGAAGCTAAAATAGGGGAAAAATTAACCTTAGTTTAAGAAGAAATTTCTTAGCTATAAACCTAAAATCATGATCCATAAAAGAAAAAAAATAGATTAAGTGAACTTCCTGAAAATTAAGAATTTTTGCTATTCAAAAGGCACTAGCTAAGCCAGATATGGAGAGAAATTTGAAAGCCACATATCTGATATACTGACTTCTATCTAGTGTATGTAAAGAAGTCTTAAAGTCTATGATAAGAAAATCTATGATAAAGGGAGGAAAAGATTTGAACTGATTTTCACTAAAGAAGATAATTCATGTGCAAGTAAGTACACAAACAGATGATCAAGATTATTACTTATTGGAGAAATACAATTAAAACTACAGTGCTGTTATTAGGTACCGTCGAGTCATTTCCAACTCATACAATCCTTACAGGGTTTCCAATGGCTGATTGTTTCGAGATTGCCACGTCCTTCTCCCATTTTTGCGGAGCTGGGAGTCGAACTCGGGATCTCACAGATTGCAGAGTGGCACTCTACCCACTGAGTTAAATCCCAGCCCCTAAAATTATAATCAGATATCATTTATTAGATATGCACAAAACCAAACCAAAAAACACCATTGCCAACTCTGAGTGCTGACAAGGACACAGCACAACCGGAATTCTTGTGAATTGGCACTGGGAATGCAAATTGGACAAGAGTTTGGCAGTTTCTTACAAAGTTAAACATTCAGCCACACAACCCAGCAATCCCCTGGTAGCTATTTACCCAAGTAAAGCAAAAACTTATCTTTACACATAAAAAAAAACCTGTATGTGAATATTTACAGAGGCTGTATTCCTACTGGCCTCAACCTGGAAATAACTCAGTTGCCTCAAATGGGAAAGAGAAACAGTTCAGTGTACCTATAAAACTGTTATCTATAATGACTCAGCAGGACACAGGAGCTACTGATACGTACAACAAGGATGAACCTCAAATGTGGTAGAGGAAGTGAAAAAGGCCAGAATCAAAAGACTCTGCACTGTATAATTCCACTTATATGACATTCTGGAAAAGGGAAAAAATATAAGAGAGGGATAAGCAAGGGGCACATGGGAATATGGGGGGACAGGCTTGTTGTTTATCTCAATTGCAGTCACAGTTACACAAATGTATCATTTGTCAAAATTTGCGGAATGGTACCTTAAAAAGAGTGAACTTCACATAAATCATATTTCAATTTTTAGAAAAGACTGGTAAAAGTGCAAAGTGGTTAATCACTTTGGAAAACTATCTGGCAGCTTTTTAAAAAATAAAACTGAAATACTCATAGGTATTTACTGAAGAAAAATGAAGCATGTGTTAACAAAAAGACTTGTACAAGGATGTCCATAACACCCTTACTCATAGTAGTCCTCAAATGAAACAGCCCTAATGTTCATTAACAGAATGGATACAAAAAAGTTGGCAAATTTATATGTTAGACTTCTGTCCCCAATAAAAAGGAACAAGTCATTGATCTACACAGCAACATGGCTGAATCTTAAAACAGTGCACACAGTAAAAGGGACGAGACATAAAAGCACAGACTGCATGATTCCATTTATGTGGATTTTGAGGTCAGATAAAGTGACCTTTATCAGAGATAACCCTGTTGGATAACCCATTGGAAACCCTGTAAGGATTGTATGAGTTGGAAATGACTCGACGGTACCTAATAACAGCACTGTAGTTTTAATTGTATTTCTCCAGTAAGTAATAATCTTGATCATCTGTTTGTGTACTTACTTGCACATGAATTATCTTCTTTAGTGAAAATCAGTTCAAATCTTTTCCTCCCTTTATCATAGATTTTCTTATCATAGACTTTAAAGGAGGAGAGAAATCAGCATAGCTTCCACTTTGGGTCACAGACTGAAAAGTGATATAGGGGACTTCCTAGAATTACCGAGATCTACATCTAGATTGCCTGCAGCTGTAGCCCTGTGGCATCTGATTCCATCAGATCTCAGAAGCTAAGCAGAGTCGGGTGCGGTTAGTACTAGGGTGGGAGACTCCCTGGGAACACCAGGTGCGGCAGGATTGGGAGAAGGACCTGGCAACCCACTCCCAAAAGTCAACCTGCCATTGAAAACCCTATGCACTGCAGAGAAGCACTGACAATAGTGTTTTGCTTGTATGTAGGGTCGCCATGAGTCAGATACCAACTTGACGGCACCTAACAACAACAACAACAACACATCTAGAGTAGTGTGTTGGTTCTGTGGGTAAGAGACATTTGTCAAAATTCAAACTGTACCCCCAAGAAATTTGAGTTTCACAATGTAATGATAACCTCAACGAGACAAATAAGGTCTAGGGACAGAATTCACAAAGTGGCCGCCTTGGGTGGGAGTTGAGTGGAATGGGACAGCTGAGAGCTTTCCTGGGTGATGGAAATGTTGATATCTACTTTGAAGTAGTCAAAAGTCATCCAACTGGACACATAACAACTATGGAATTTATTTCATATAAACTATATCCCAAAACAAGAGAGCGTAAAATATAAAATAAATAATGGTGCAAACAAAAAAGGTCCAGTAAGACCAATGGACATCATTTAAAAAAAATCTTTGTGTTACAAAATACATACCATACTATCTACTATCTTAAATACTGAGCTCCCTTCTCTGCCCACTGACCGTGGTTACGTGCACAGTCAGGTGGTGGTGCACACACTCACATCGTTGTATAATAGACCTTCACCATGGTTTTATGATCCCAAACTAAGTCTTTTTGCCTGTTGGACGGCAAGTCCCCATTTCCCCTCCCCCAGCCTGCGGCACCACCCCCTCCGCTTTCAGTCTCTATGAACAAGATGCTTTAAGTACTCCGTGTAAGCACATCTGTGCGGTATCTGTCCTTCTGTGACTGGCTTATTTTCCTGAGCACAATGTCTTCACGCCTCACCATGTTGTGGCATGTATCAGAATTTCCTTCCTTCTGATGGCTGAATCATGTTCCTCGTATGTACACACCATGTCACTTGCCCCACTCATCTGTTCACGGACTGGGCTGCTTCCACCTCCTGGCTATTGGAACTAGTGCTGTGATAAAGACACCTGTGCAAATGGGACATTATGTTCTTTACAAGTAAGGCACTAGGGTAGCACAAGCTGGCTTTTTGTCACCTTTTCCTTCCTTTTAAAACTGCTCTGCCCTGGTAGCTGACCAGACATCCAGCAGAGGCCAGCATGAGACAGGTCACTTATGCCAAGCACTGACTCCAGACAGTGACTCTGGCCACTGCTCTTGCTTTTCCAAAGGCTAAAGTGGAGTGGTGGCTTTAAGGCCCTTAAGTCTGCTTAGCAACACACTGATTCCTGACGTCTTGACTCCTGCAAAGGCCCTCCACCTCCTCAGGAGGCAGGGCAGGAAGCCCTAGGAAGAGAAGGTGCATACCTGCAATCAGCCACCAGGGGCAGAACATTCCCCTAACATTGACAGCCTGCCTCAACTTTTCCTTTTTTTTTTTTCCTCGTATTGGGGGTTGAACCCAGGGCCTTCGGCTTGCATGCTTTATAAGTGCTGTACCACTGAACTGCACCCCCAGCTCATTTTTATTATTATTATTATTTTTCTTTTTGAGACAGGGTCTCACTAAATTATGAAGACTGCTTCTGGTCTCAAACTTGAGATCCTCCTGCCTCTGCATCCCGAATTGCTGGGCTTACAGGAGTGTGCCACTGTGCCTGGCTCTGTCTCAACCATTTAAAAAGTGTAGTTTGGTTGTATTAAGTTTATTCACAGTGAGGACAGACGAGCCTGATGAGCTGCACAGGGCCTAGCTGGGTTTTCTGTGGCCTGCTCTCTGTCCCTGCCGTTGGTCCATCTTCTAACATTCTGTGCTTGGATGAAGATCCTGTAGCCACAGCTGGCAACAGGCAAATTAGCAGTACTAGTGGGGAAGTATGGAGGTTTGTAAACACACCTGTTGGTTTGCAAGCTTGTGCTTTCTGTAAACCTCTGGAGAAGATGAAGTTGTGGCTGGGGTAGTCCAATGCTTAGGGCTTTTCAAGACCTGTCATAATAATAGTGTCATTTTTGCATGCTCTGCACATGTGTCCCAAAGCATCCAAGGTCACATGCATCTGAATGAGATCTTATGAGCCTTGAGCACAGCTAATTGGACTAGGAAGCTACAAATCAGCTTCTGATTTCCCCATATGCTCACAACAGGATGTGGACAGCAAATGCCCTCCAGCCATGGGACCCAGGATAACTCCTTTCTGTCACACCCAGGGTTAATCTTCTCCCCACTGCCTAGGGACATGAAACTATATTTAGAGACCTGTATTCATCTGCACATGCTCTGAGGGTCAGCAGTCTTCATGAGAAGCTGGGTTGCTTCTTTGCCTTTTGTTTTCCATTGATACTAAAACAAGCCATGCATGTTGAACATTGCACTTACCCATTATTTCTAGTTATCAACCACCATTGGACAACTTAATTACCAGAATGTTTATTTATATCCTTTTACATTACATGGGATTTGCTGCCAGATATACTCCTTTTCCACCACGCAGGTCAGTTTAATTTGCCTCGCATTTCTCCAGAGCCTGTTGCTTGCTCTGTTCTTCCCTGAAGGGGTCTGCCGGCTACCCTGGACAGCTCCCTGGTGCTGCTAGGTAAACCAGAGTCTTCAGTTTAGGTCATAGAGCCCCGTGATCTTCCAGTACACTGGGCCTGGCATCAGTCAAGCCCTTCTCAAATGCTGGCTGTCGTGATAACTCCGTTCCTCTGGCCACCCTGCCTGCCCATCCTAGTCACACTGGATACTCAGTGATTCTGGATTCATTATACACATTCAAGATGACTCAGTGTTGTTCATGCAACTTCTTCTGCCCAGAATGCTTCTCTCCCTCCATCTAAATGCTACTCATACTTTAAGATTCAGTACAAATTTTATCTTTCCTGAACTTGCATTCTCACCTCAACTGAACACATTTCCCCTCTTTGTCCCCTGCAACTTGTTATGTTTTTCTACGGCATTGATAATTGATAGCTGCTGTGGTTTGGATGTATATGTCCTCACAAAGCTTCCTGTGTTAGGACCTCAGTTCTCAGTGTGGCAGTGCTGGGCAGAGACCTTTAAAAAGTGGAGCTTTGCAGCAGTTGGTTAGGTCAGTGAGGAGTGTGGTATGGAAGTGATAGGGGACCCACGGCTCTCTCTGGCTTCCTGCCTTTCCAAGTGATCTCTTGCTCCCCTACGTGCTCTTGCCATTGTCCTCGCCATGAGGTGATGCAGCCTGGAGGGGAGCTTGCCAAGGCCTGTGCCATGCTGTTGGGACTTTCAGTTTCCAAAATTGTGAGCTAAACAAATCTCTTTTCTTTATGAGTAGACTGCCTCAGGTATTTCATTATGGCAACCAAAAGCTAATTAATATGATAGTCTTATGTACCTGTTTGTACACATTTGTCTCCTTTTGCTCCAAATTATAAACTTCTTGAGGACAGGGATGATGTCTAGATAAGTAACTCTGGCACCTAGTTTAGATGCTAACTATAGTAAATATAAATAAAACAATAAACACTTAATAGGAGCCTCAGTATGGCCAGGAGTAGTGCTGAGTACTTTATGTACTGAAGAATCCTGAACATGCCACCCTCAACACATCACTTTGGCATAAGGATTATTTTGAGCTAAAGGCAACTGAGGATCAGCAGATGCAGGAAAACCTCTCTGCACACTTTTTTTTTCTGTCTAAAAACAAAGTATAAATTTCCCTTTGTAAAGGGGTGTACATTTCCCTTGTGAAGGTGTCCCCTTCTCCTATCTAGGAAGGGGAGTGTGTCTCTTGACTTCAGTCTCTGGAGAGTCAGTACCACAATGCATTCACATAGAAAAGCCTCACTTAAATAATACATTTTCCATCAGTTTCCCCATATACTTCCTAATCACCCACAATTCCTTTGAGACAAAAACATGCTTTCCTTTGTTAAAATGGTATATAAGTCCTCTAATCTGATTCTTTGGGCTGGGATTTAGCTCAGTTGGTAGAGTGCTGCGCTGCAGTCTCTGAGGTCCCAAGTTCAATTCCCAGCACCGCAAAAATGGGAGAAGGACCTGGCAATCCACTCCCAAGGCAATCCTGAAATAGTCAGCCATTGAAAACCCTATGAGGGTTGCTATAAGTTGGATACTGACTCGACGGCACCTAACAACAACAACAACAACAATCTGATTCTTTGAGGTTTACTTTTCTGTATATTCCTGCAAATAAAAATGTTAATAAAAATTACATGCTTTTTTAGCTAAAGTCGACCTAGCAGAGAAGGGACAGTTTGGGGAACGCAAAAGAAGGAGGGAGAGATTTTATGTTCAAAATGACATAAATTTGTTTATCATAGTATTTTGGTGTTACTTTTCAGTTTCCCTCTTTTCCTTCCAAGGAGTGCAGGTTTCAATGAAGGCTGCCTTATACACCACATCTTTACCACCTTAAGGTCTATTTCAGGCAGTATACAAAGTAGCTAAAGGCTATGAGAGATTGGGGGAGACTGATGACGAGACTGATATTTGGGGGATCTTGTCTCAAGAAAACAACCAATAAAGCAAAATGAGCAGACAGGAACCAGCAACAGTCTCTGCCTGCACATCACAGGGTTCAGAAAGCATGAGAACCTAAGGCCAGGTGGACTCTGCTTGCTTTTATCAGCCATTGCCTTCTGATGCACTTAGAGTGCCCACAATCTCTGCAGGGACCATGGAAGCTCTGGGTCAGGCACAGTCCTATCCTCACAGTGCCCTGGCATTTCTAAACAAACCACACTCTCTTGCCTATCTGAAGTCTACTGACGCAGAGACCTTTTTCCAGGCTCCACAGTAGGCTGATAGAAAAACACCCCTCTTCTTTTCACCTGTTTGGCACTTCAGGTCCAAATCAGTAAGTGCCTGCCTAACTGCACCCAACACCTGCAGAGACAAGCTCTTCCTGGTCCAAAGGGGTGAGGTGACCTCAGGGGAAAGGACTCACCAAAATAACTTTATAAAAAGATGATAGTCCCCTTCTATGGAAGACTCAGCAAGTTACATTATGAAATGCCATGACTTGAAGCCTGATCTACAAAGTGCCTCCTCTGTCTTGGTGACCATTTCTAATACATGCACAGTTTCCTTCTTGGCCAGTTGCTCTCCTCATTCCAGCCCCGTCCTGCCTGCCACCCAGATCTGCAAGGCTCACTCCCCTCAGCCAGAGGAATTCTATTCCAATATCACTGATCTCCAAAAGGTGTGGTTACTAACCTCGGTCAGAAAAGCTTAGCTAAATAAGCAGTTATAAACTTCAGTTGTCCCAAATTACCTTGCACAGGGCTTGTCACTTATAGCACACATGTTCTAGTCACATGGGCATGCACTGTTACTGGAAGACAATCAGCTACAGATGGCTGTGTCATGCCCTTAAACTCCTGAGTGCTAAGAATGCCTTCTCTGACCCCAGAGGCTCTGATAGTTGTGATCCTGGCAAAGGCAGGTGCTCAGGAAGCACAGCTGGGCTCTGAGAGGTTGAGGGCAATCATGATGCCAATGGCACTAACGGTGCCCCCGGTAAGTCAGGTCTTGACAGAACTTGGCCCATGCATGGCTGTCTCAGGGACTTTAGGGACTTTTTTTAATCCTTTTTTTTTTTGAGTCAAGGTCTCACTGTGTAGCCCAGGTTGCCCTGGGACTCGTTATGTAGACTAGGATATCCTTGAACTTGTGTTGATCCTCCTGCCACCTCCTCCTGAGTGCTGGACACTTTTCTCTCTCACAAACGGGTAGGATAAAGGCTAGGAAGGAGCAGGTGTGATAGTCCCCAGGATTATTGGGAAGGAAAAGTTCCTTTGATGTTGCCCTAATGCTTTAGCATAAACAGAACTCAGAACCAATCTCTCTGCTGCTGTCTAGCTGACCAGATTGGTTCTGTGCGTGAAGCCTCCGTTGAACACCTGGGCCAGATGTCCTGCCCACACTGCACTCAGAGCCAGGACTCAGCTGGGTGCCCAAGCAATCCTGGTTCTTATCCTCATCCCGGGAACCCTGAGACTGGAGATTCTGGGTGCTGGTGGAGGGCTTCCGCTTCCTGAATGCCCTGCTAGGTCCACGCACACCCTACATCTGTCCCCAGCACTCTGTAAGGGAGGTGGCATCAGCCAGAGGGCAGGAAGCCTGCATTGGAACTGGGTCTGCAGACCCCAAAGCCAACATTTCTCCTCCTGCACCAGGTGGCCTGGCCTCTGGCTGGTGGCCAAGCTGCCAAGGAAGAAGACAGCTCTCTGAGGCCATCTGAAACAGATACCCAGGTTCCCTCCCTCTGCTTCTTTCCTGGATGGTAAAGTTTGTCTCTTAAGACTGCCCTTGTATAATCACAGAATTACCTGCAGTTCTAGGATTCTTGCCTGGTTTACCTGTGTAACAACATAGCTCATGATCTGACTTGCTGTGGCCCTACCCTGGCCCAGAACTGATCCTATCAGGCCTGTTTGAGCTACTGATTCCTCTACAGAGCAGTGGCTGGGGTGACCTTTGTAGACAAGACTGCTACAGGGAATCTCTGAAGATTGGAGACAGACGAGAAACAGGGAAGAGTTTGGATTCCATAACAGACATTGGAATGCCCTATAAAAAAATGCAGATTTGCTGGGTGTGGCAACTCATGCCTGTAATCTCAGAGACTGAAGAGGCCAGAGGCAGCCTGTGCAATTTAGTGAGACTCTGTCTCCAAATAAAAAAATGAGAAATGGGCTGGGGGTGTAGCTCAGTGCCAAAACACTTACAAAATGTGTGTGAGGCCCTGGGTTTAACCCCCAAGTACTGCAAAAAAAGTAAAATAAAATATAGTACAGGTTTCAACATAGACTATCAAAGGTGCCATTCTATATGGCACTATCCAACAGAACTTTGAGATGATGGAAACACTTCCACTTTCCCTGCACTGGCCAGCATGGCTCCTCAGATGCTGTTCCTGGGACTCCCTGGTGCTAGGTGAGGTCTGACAGGTTCCTGTGGGAATCCAAAGTGCTCAGCAAGCTTTAGGTTTATTAATCCGAAGTGACACGTCAGTCCTCTTGCATCTGGTCTTTGAACTATGAATGTATTGGGGCCATCTCATTCAGACCAGAAAAGGAAGTTGCTTCCTCTTTAGGCAGTAGATTTATCAAAAAATGGCCCACGGAGAAGTGGAGGTGGTGCACCTGGCTCTCTCACTCCTAGATAGAACAGCTCTCTGTGGAGTTCCTCTCTGAAGTCTCCCATCTACAGGGAGGTGGTCCTTTGATGTCTGGCCTGAGTTCACTGTGGGGGGTCCTGTTTGTCCCCCAAGTGTCCACAGCAGAGGCACTGCAGCTGGATGGGGCTTACTGAGACTGGGGGACAGAGCTGGGAGAAAGTGATAGGGATAAGTGTGCAAAGGTTCATCATCCGATGATGGTGTTGAATGGCAGACAGCAGACACCAAGACTCCCAGATACTCTGCAGCTGTTGATGACAAGTGAGGAAAACGAGAGAAAGCTAGGAGGGGGGCGGGGGTTTTCTCTGTCTTAAGAATGACTCTAACAATTTTTAAACTTCAGAAAAGGCACCTGGCCTATCAGCTAGGACCCTGGTTTGAATTATTCATATAAATAATTTTACTTCCTAAAGAGACACAAATAAGGTCCAGAAAATCCCTTATAAGTCTCTTCATCAACGTGATCAGCATTTTAGAGATGTGACTGGTTTTCCTGCAGTCTGTCCCATGAGGTGTCTTGGAGTATGAACACTCACATGGTAAGTACTGATGCCGTTGTCACCTATGGGAGCAGATGAGCAGCCCCCCCTAAGAATGCTAGGCTTCAATGTTCAAAGCTTTCCCACAAGGCTCACTACAGCAGGGCACCTCTGGGTTGCTTGGGGAAGCAGGCAATGCTTACGGAAGACAGTGTGGAGCACAGTGCTGTGATTCTGATTTATTGCATTTTGTCGTACCATGGGCAGTGGTGGGCCTGGGAACAACCGCATTTTACCAGCCGTTCCAAAGCCTTATTACCTGAGATTTGCATTCAAGAAAAAAAAAAATCAAGACTGGATTACTAATACACATCTCGTACGAGATTTGGATTTGGCCCTGACTGAAGAGTGTGAACTTTCTGAAATGACTATGTGAGATTAGAGAGAGAAACCAGCCGAGCACCAGGTCCTGGGAAAAGAGACATGATCTAAAAACTCCTCTCTTTGAGGTTGCTGGACACCTGTCCTGGAGCACAAGCCACGGGGAAGCTCCTGCTCAGGGAGCTGCTGCAACTGTGGCCTCCCAAGAAGGTGTTGGGCTCTAGGCCATGGGGCTCTGGACTTGCACCGCTCACTTCTCGTCGTCTCGCTTGTAGTCAATTGTTTGTAAGGCCTGAGCTATGAGCATTGCCAGCTCCCGGGTACCAGCAGCAACCACTCTGCAGGACATGAGGTCAAGTGGTCCACCTGGACAGAGAGGAGGTGACACCTGGGTTAGAAGAGCTGGCCCAACCATCCATACAGCCATCTGAAACTGAGTCCCAGGGCCTGTACTCAACAGGTGGTCAGGAAGCAAACCCAGCAGAGAAGGGTGGGATGGGGCTTTGGCTCCTGGTCTGCTCAGTGCGGATGTGGCCAAGGCTATTTAAAGCTGCGCTCCTGAAGCTGTCTCCATCTCAGAGACTGTGCTGGCTGCTGTTCAATCTGGTGGGTGCAGAGGACAAGTTAGACCAGGACAGTCTATCCTATACTCGACTAGCGACCATGCACATAGGCCACTGGGCCGGGAGGAACAAAGGCTCCATGCTGACGCAGTAGATCTGGGTGAGGCTGACTCTGCTTTCCCAGAGATTCCCTGTGTCATCCTCTGGGCATATGAAGCAAGACAACAGCACACTGGCAACCTGCATGCACCCATGTGAGCCTTGAGGGGTTTGTGTGCTAAGACCCAGAGGGTGTGGGGCTTTTATCCCCCTAGTACTGGGGATTGAACCCAGGGCTTTGTACATTCTAGGCAAGTGCTCTACCACTGGGCTGAACCCCAGCCCCCCATTTTACTTTTTATTTTGAGATAGGGTCTTGCTAAGTTGTGCAGGCTGCCTCTGACCATGATTCTCCTGCCTCTACCTCCCAAGTTTCTTGAATGACAGGCATGTGCCACCGCAATGCTTTTAAATGTGGTACTGGTCCATATAGTCTTGATACCTAAGGCTGACACTATTTTACGACTGTACTTTTCTAACAGCTCAATTAAGGCCTTTCAGAGGAGAAACAGGTAAAAAAGTAGAAACTGGATTATAAAAGACCCACCACATACACTCAATAATGGCCTTTCTGCTAATAAGCTCTGGGTTAAAAACCAGGAGAAAACAGGATATAACAAGGATTTGCCAGGCTCTGTTATTCCTGAACACTGCTGGGAGCTAAATAGCCAGAGCAAGGAGCACAGATGTGCATGGAGCTCACTCATGCTCCAGCCAGAGGAGGGGCTCAGTGGCCAGGACTCTGTGGCCTAGAGGCAGAAAACAGGTCACTCCTGCTGACTACTGGTGCTGATCCAATTCTGGGCTGCAGATCATGAGGAACTGCCTAATCTCAAAAGCTGGGGGAACACAATGCCTCTGTCTACTCCACTGGATTCTTATAGGGCGTGGACATATGTGAAACCCTGGGAAAATGGTCAGCGCTGGGTAAATGTGGAGTGGTGGTGCTGCTGCGATTGGCCAAGCTATCCGGATCCATGCAAGGCAGGGTGGGGAAGCCTTCTGCACTGCACTGTTACTGTGCACCCCTGAGGTCTCAGCAGCAGAACTCTGAGCAAGTGGGGAACCCAGTGTGGTGTGGACCTTAGGAGGTACTCCACCCACAGTTCCACCTGCTCTAGTTCCCACTGCTGGGTCTAGGGACAGGAGGGTGGCCGAGGACAGAAGAGCTCACCTGAGGTGTCCATCAGGATGCCGCCTGCTTCTCTGATGATGACTGTGGCGGCAGCCAGATCCCAGCAGTGCAGGCCAAACTGGTAATAGGCATCAGCAGCCCCTGAGGCCAAGTGGCAGAGTGCCAAGGTGGAACTTCCGATCACTCGGACCCTGGGGCAGAGACGGGGCCAAGTGTGGGTGAGCCGCCAGAGCCCTGACATGATGCCCATGCTCCACCAGCACCGCGCGCTGGGCCGCTCAGCATTCAAAACCCAGCCATGTGCATTTGCCTGCAACGTGGGTCCACAACTCTCCGCAGGGGATGTAGTCAGTAGGGCCCTGCGTTCTGCCTCTACTGAGCACCAGGACATCACCTGCAGGGCCTCAAGGGCCTGGGGTTCCAGCATCAAGGGGGAGGCGGAGAGCATAATACACATTTGGGAGAAATACATCAGAGCAAGTGTGTCTAAAGTTAGTGCACCGAGGAGAGACACTGCCACCTGCAGGCCTTGGGCTGTGGGCCACAGAGCGGTCACGCAGACTCACACTTGGAGAGGAAGCCGGCGGCTGGCCACTGAGCCTCCACAGAGCCTCCCATGGAGGATGCGCGCACGTGCCCTGATCCTGGGTTCCCCAGCCTCCTGACCCTCTCATCTGGCCGTCCAGGCGCTTCCTCTCCTCAGCTCAGGGGCTCTTTCCCCGGCCACCCGCTATCCTGGGCCACAGCCCCCGTACCCGTGAGCCTTGGCGCTCAGCAGCCGTTCCAGGTTGGTGAGAAACACTCGAAGGGTCGCAGGGTCGCGCTTGGACCCGATCTCCGTCAGAACCAGGGCCTTGGAGAGCTCTACGGAGAGAACCATCAGCACAGCCGGAGCCCAGCTGCTCTTGCAGAGCCGCCCGGCCCCAGTCGCCCTCCCTGCACTGTCCGCCCCCACCAGCCGGCCCTGAACGGACCCCTGGCCTCTCCTGGAAACAGCTGTCCTCCAGAGGGTGCCCAGCCTGCAGAGAACGCGATGGTCAGGAACCACCGCCACTTGAAGGCAAATGGAAACCAGTGCGGCCACTCAGGGACTGCGGATGGGGAAACGTCCCGCCACAGAGCCTGCCTAGGAGGGCCAGTGCAAGGCGGACACCGGGGAGGCAACCTTGGGATCCCGCATGGGAGGCTGCGGGCACCCGGCGCCGCTGCTGGGGCGGGAAGCAACGCTCAGGGCGGGACGGAACAGAGACCCTGCTGGCCCCTCTGTGGCACGCGCCCCAAGTGCCAGGCCGTCCTGTCCGCTCAGGTCACGCCGCGCAGGTGGGATGGAGCGCCGGGGTGCGGTCAGGTGGCAAAAGCAGCTGCTCCACAGTCGGAGGGACGAAGGCCCCCACCTGTTCCACGTGGGCGTGCAAGAGCCAAGCTGCCCGCCCGCACCCACGGCTGGGCCCTTATATTGGTCCTTCAAACGCTTCTGCAAACACGGGGCTCCACGCAGAAGCCACCGGCTCCAGGAGGGCAGAGTTGTCCCGGCCGCGGGACACACCGTACCCAAGCTGAGCAGTGCCGCCCCAGGTCTGCAGGAGCCCAGCAGGGGCGCCATTGCTCAGAAGAGGCGACCGCAAACGCTGCGGGAACCCGGCATGCCAGCTGGGGAGCCTTCCCACTGCTCACCCTCCAGTCACCTCTCCTGACCACAAACAGAGGCGGTACTTTTACAGACATCCAAGGGGCCAGGCACAGTAGGCACACAAAAAAGTCACTCAGGGAATGAATGCGTTTCCTTAAAACACCAGGATTCAAGGATGCTGGGGATTGCCGGGCAGTGAAAGAAGCCCTGGATTCCGTCTGCAGCAGGGCAAATTCAAAACCAAAACACTGTTTTGATTTAGTCTGTTATATTGGTAGTGTTTAAAATTTATGGGAAGAATTTTTTAGCTAAGCAGAATTTTACTGGCTAGTCTAAAAATCTAATACCAAATGTAATATTTTTGGGGGAATTAACTCTGAATTAGAAATATTTTAGTTAAAAATCTTTTGAAAGGTGACATATATTTGGGGAGTGCATATTAAATTAAACTAGAAACAGAAACTGGACTCCCAAAGCAGCACAGCAGCAGAGATATCATGCCTGTTCCTGATTCACTTACTTATCTAACTTCAAGTCTTACACTGTGAAAAATACCTGAAAAAGAATGTAAAAGGAGGAAAGATTGTTTTGGCTGGCGGTTTCAGTGCATGGTCATCTGGATCTATTGCTTTGGGCCTGAGGTGAGGCAGAATATTATGGCAGCAGGTGCATTGTTAAGAAGGCTGCTCACCTCAGGGTGGCCAGAAAGCACAGGCGCCAGGGGCAGGTGACAGGACATGCCCTTCAAGGGCACAAACTGGGCTCTATCTCCTAAGACTCCACTACCGCCCAATATCATCAGATTATGAGTCCGTCAGTGCGTCAATCCATTGATTAATTCAGAACCTCAAGATCCAATTATTTCCAAAAAAGCCCAGCACAAACCCAGCTCACCAGCTGACAACTGAGCCTTTCACACATGAGCCTTTAGGAGACATTTCAGTTTTAAACCAGTACATCCACACATACCCAGAGACAGTTTTAAAAGTTTTATACATTATTCTGTCACTTGCTCTCTTGATGCAAGAATGTATCATATACATCTTTTCACCCTCAGTATCTTACCTTTAATGATTGTGCACTTATGCAACCATGGCAACTTAACCATTCCCTTATAGATGAACATGTACAATTTTTATAAACAATATTATCATAAATTTTTCTCTCCAACTTTGTACAGCCATGTTGATATTTGTAAGATAAATAAAAGTGGGCTTTCTGAACCAAAGCGTGCCTATATTTTAGGTTTTGATATGATTTTCCAAATTATCCCCAGAAAAGCTGTATCAATTTTATGCCCCCTTCTCAACTCCACTAGAGAGAGAGTCATTCTACACTGTTCTCAAATCCTTAACAGGTCTACTGGGATATACACTTTAAGAGTGATTTTCTCTGAGGTAAGATCAAGGAATGAGGGCATTTACTGGCTCCACTGTCTCAACTTCTCTGGGAATCTTTAAGGAAGACACTGCAGATGTCATTCACCTTCTCCAGAGCTAGGAAGCTAGATGAATAATTTCCACAGGGTTTGGATAAAGACCTGCTTTGACCAGGTCTGTAAGAGGTGACTGTTCCCTAGGCCAAGGTTTCAGCCAACTCTCCCCTCCCCATGAGAAGGGCTTAATACAGTGGGCAGGGCAAATTCCTTACCAGGGCCACCTGGATAAGTAAGCACACCCATGAGCAGGGTAGATGTAAGAACAGGTATTTACAAATGAGCACCCCCCAGCTGGTTCACAGTGGAAATTAAGTCATGTGGCAATAGTTAGTGGCTCACATCACCATTCCTCCAGGCAGGCCTGCGTGGAGTGCCCCTCAGCACTATATTATTGTCCTTGTCTTACAGACCCTAAGTCCAACTCTGATGGGAAATGACCTGCTCTAGGCCTAGAGCCTGGAAGGGGCTATCTAGTGATTTCTGAAAGAGAAGGTTTCTGCCCATAGTTGTTTTTGTTGTTGCTGTCAGGTGGTTTGTTTTTGTTTTCTTTTTTCTTTTTATGCAGGCTGGGGAAAGCATGCAGGGCCTCCCATATAGTTTTAAAATGATCTCTCTAAATTTAGCATCTTTCTCTTCTAGCTGCAATGAATTCATCTTTTTTGTGAAATCATGCACAGAGAACAAAGAAGTCTGAGTATTGCTACCTACAGGCAAAATGCTTTCTATGGTTATTTTTCCTCAGATAAAAGGAAAAAAAAAAAAAAAAAAGCCAGGTGAGGCAGCACAGGCCTTTAATCCTAGTGATGACTCAGGAGACTAAGGCAGGAAGATGGCAAGTTCAAGGCCAAAAGCAACGTGTGCAACTTAGTGAGACTGTCTCAAAATAAAAAATAAAAAAGGCCCAGTGGCTCCAGAGGTGGAGGCAGGAGGATCGCAAGTTCGAGACCAGAGGCAGTCTACATAACTTAGGGAGACCCTGTATCAAAAAGTTAAAAAAAAATGGGCTTGGGGTGCAGCTCAGTGGTCCAGTACTTGCAAAGCATGCAAGTGCGAGGCCCTGGGTTCAATACCCAGTACCACAAAAATAAACAAACAAAAAAGGGCCAGTTCACTGGTGGAGCACATGGGAGGTCCTGGCCTTACCACCCAACATGGGGGGGGAGCAGAATTTATTACAATCCCCTATACTTAATCATCTTATATTATGGTTATTTGAATAGTAATTCACAGTTCCTATGATCTTTGCATCTTGTTACCCTTCATCTTATATTTACCATAATATTTTATATTGTGATCAAATGTTAATAGATTTAAAATATTCTGTGACTCATTGGGAGTGGGAACAGGGGGTTATTGTTGGAGTGATAAAAATCTTGGAAATACATAGATCAGGTGATGTTTGCACAATATGTTGAATGTAATTAGCACCATTACATAGTATGTTAAGGAATGGCTAGAATGGCAAATCTTATGTTAGATATATTTTGCCAATGTAAAAAAATCTAATAGATTTTGAAATAGGACATTTCTGTATATTCTTTCAATGAACATACTTTAGGGTTAAAAAAAATCTCTGGCTTCTGACAGTTTGAAACCAACTAACCTTTGAGAAACTATGACTTTTTGAGTTTTAGTCAAAAAAGAGTATCTTTTTTCTTTCCTACAGTATTTGGGGGCAGAACCCAGGGCCTCATGCATGCCAGGCAAGGGCCATACCACTATGCTACACCTTTGTAGGGATGCAGCCTAGAAAGGCAGCTTGCCTTGGGGCTTATCTCGCCTACCTGGAGGTCTAAGACTCTTTCCCAGGGCAGGACCTCTGCCCTACATCCAGGGACTTTTGGGTGTTGAGCTCTTCAAGATGGCACCAGTGTCCAATTCCCCTCCTCAGACCCCTCAATACCTGATTGGTCACTCTTAAATTGCCCAAAGGATCCCCATTGGCCTGTTGGGGAGCATCTCATGACTGGTTCCCCTTTTGATGCCCCATTTGCATCTCCCACCAATCACCCCTTAATTCATGACAGTCTCTGATTGGTCCCTGAAGGGTACATAAGCATGGTGCACAGGGCACTCAGGGTCCACATCATCCACCATGTAAAGAGAAAAGGTCTGACCATCGACCCAGACAAGAGAGCAATAAAGAGCTGTTGAAGAGCACCTGAGTTGTCAGCATTGTCCTTTGAAGCCAGAAGCAAGGAGCTGCTGTGAGCATAAAATCTCTCAGCTTGCCTTTCTCAAGTCTTCTCAGAGTAGCGTGGGAGTAAGTCTCCTTTCTAGGCAGCATGGCTCTCAGGCAATGCTCACCAGCCAGCGGGTCTTTAGCGGCTGGAGCCTTGCTCATGACCAGAGGCCAGAGTGAGTCCAGTGGCAGACAACGACCCACACACCTCCACATACTTTATTTTTCATTTTGAGACAGGCTCTCCCTAAGTTGCACAGACTGCCTAGTAATCCTTCTGCCTCAGTCTCTTAAGTGGTTCAGATTGCACGTGTACACCATAGAGCCTGGATAAAAAGAAGGAATATTCTCAATTATCTGGAAAGACAATTAAAATACTCCTTCCCCTTCCAATTACCTGGGTGAAGCCAGGTTTCTTCACACATCAAGATATTACAGTGGACTAAATACAGAAGCAGACCTGAGAATCTAGGTGTCTTACAATTAGCCAGACATAGATCTGGATAAATTGTGAAACCATGCCACTCTCACCAGATATTTTCCATTTTTTATTTTAGAAACAAAAACATATTGTTCATGTTAAAATGTAACGTGCTTGTGCCAGGCGCAGTGGCTCGTGCCCATAATCCTAGTGACTTGGGAGGCAGAGGCCAGAGGAGCCTGTGTAACTTAGTGGGAGACACTGTCTCAAGATAAAAAATAAATTTAAAAAAAAAGGAAATTAAAAAATGGAGGTGGATCCCAGTAGTAGAGCACTAGCAAAATACGTGCAAGGCCCTAGTTTCAAACCCTAAGTAACACAAACAACAACAACTGTAATGTGCTTTATGGGCTGGGTGTGGTGGTGCACGCCGGTAATCCTTGTATTTGGAAGGCAGAGGCAGGAGGATCAGCACAAATTTGAGTCAAGCCTGGTTTACATTGTGAGTTTCAGGTCAGCAGGGTCTATATAGGGAGACGCTGTCTCAAAAAACAAAACAAATAATATTTTTCATTTTAAAATTAAAAATAGGAAACATTTTAAATCTTTCTTAAATTTCTAATACGTTAGGCTTAGGAGAAGGACATGTAGCCCTCTGCCAAAACAATCAGCCACGGAAAACCCTATGAATAACAGAGAAGCAATGACAATAGTGCTGGGCATGGCACAGTGTTGGGGAGTGTTTCATTCTGTTGTACATAGGATCAACAGTACCCAACAAGAACAAACATCAATAGATATAGCTCTTTGTGTCTTCAGTAATTTTCTCTGGAGTATAAATGGGTTAGTCCTAAGATCAAAAAGCTTGAGAAATGCTATACCAAAAACAAAACACAACCAAAACAACTGGAGACACACTGGCACAGGACTGTGGGGTGTTAAGTGTGTACACACCTGGGGATCCAAGGTTAAATGTGGCCCTGGAGTGAGAGCTGGTATGCAGTGGTGCCGTGCTCTGCCAATGTGCACACAGCACAACCCCGCAAAGTGGAAAGAACAGCGAGATGCTGTGACCAGGGAGCAAGTTGGCCCACTGCCTGTGGTTATTTAGAAGAAAGGCACTGCTTTCTAAACACATACTGGAAACGAGAGATTAGCCTGTCCTACAGAGAGAGGATTAGGTACGCTATAAAAAAATGTCAGTGTAAAGGATATTATTAGAACAAAAATATAAACCTTTCTAAATGCCAAAGAATAAAAGCTATTTTTAAAATGCACCTAATAAACAGAATGATAAACCACTGACATTCTCTACATTAACATTTCTACATGGCTATCTTCCTCACATGTCTGTTAGCTTGTTGTGTTGTGTGCGCTTGTATGTTGCTGGGATGCTGAAAGCTATGCCATCAGTATTTCAGATACGAGCAGGGCCACCCATGGTGGACAGGTTTCAGCTGAGCTTCCAGACTAAGACAGACTAGGGAGGAGGATCCAGCAGTCCACTCCTGAAACAATCAGCCATTGAAAACCCTATGAATAGCAGAGAAACACTGTCAAATATAGTGCTGGAAAATGAGCCCTCAAGGCTGGAAGGTATTCAAGAAATGACTGGGGAAGAGTTGCCTCCTTAAAGTAGAGTCAACCTTAATGACTCTACTTAATGATAAGGAATGGAGTAAAGACCTTGGGACTTCCAGTTGCTGATGTGGCACAATTCAAAATGAGAAGAAACACAGTGGCTGGAACAATGGCTCAAACATAAAAAGATCATGTGCCTGGCAGTGTTGGGCAGTGTTTTGTTCTGTTGTATATAGGGTCACTAAGAGTTAGGTCTGACAGGAAGGCACCTAATAATAAGAAGCATGGCTACCTACAGGGAGAGGGACGAGAACAAGGGAGAGAGGCAGGCTGGCAGCTAAACCTCTTTGAATATACTGTGTTTTATAGACTTGACTTTGGAACACTTTACTTTTTAGATAACTACCAATTAAGATCAATTAAAAAAAACAGCCCCTGAATTAAAAACAGTGAAGCAAGCCAGATGCTGTAATCCCAGTGACTCAGGAGACCTAAGGCAGCAGGATCTCAAGTTCAAGTCCAGAGGCAGCCTGTGTAATTTACAAAATTATCTCAAAATTAAAAGTAAAAAACGGGCTTGGGGGTGCAGCTCAGTGGTACAGCACTTGCAAAGCATGCATGAGGCCCTGTATTCAGCTCCCATGGTCGTGCGGGGTATCTCCATAATTATCCCAATTGGTGGACTCACTTGAGGGGGTCAAGGCTTCACTTCAGTGGCCTTCCTGCTGACCTGACCATCACTGGACAAAAGGACAAAACAGGAAAGCAAAACTCAAACTATTTTCAGTAATCATTTGTGCAGAGTAGGGCTGATATTGGGGCTGGGGTTTAGCTCAGTTGGTAGAGTGCTGCTCCACACTCTGAGGACTTGGGTTTGATCCCCAGCACTGCAAAAACTGGGGAAGGACGTGGCAAGTCCATTCCCAAAGCAATCCTGAAACAATCAGCCACTGAAAATCCTATAAGGGTCTCTATGAGTCAGACATGACTTGATGGCACCTAACAACAACAGGGCTGGTATTTTATCCTAAAAGTGATATATGTGTATTGTGGGGTTAAAGGAAACAGGTGACTGTGATGTCATTCTAGCGTCACTGTGAGCCATGGGGCAAGGAGATACAGAAAAGTTAAGTAGAGAAAGTTGAGGTTGTGAGTTTGAATTAAAGATTCAGCATGGGTTGGGTGCAGTGGCACATGCCTGTAACCCCAGCACTCAGGAATCAGAAGCAGGAGGGTCAGGAGTTGAAGTCCAGCCTGGGCCACAAAGTGAGATCCTGTCTTGAAAAAGAAACAAAAACAAAACAAAACAAAACAAAACCAACAAAAATATCAGCATGAGGTTGGGGATATAGTGTAGTGGTAGAGCATTGGCCTAGCGTGTGTTATGAGGTCCCAGGTTTGACCCCCAGCACTATAAAAAGTATATGTGAATATATATATACACATATATACCTAATTACACATATATTTCAAAATGAATGCATGATGTATTTTTCTATTTAAGAAATAAGCTATTTCCAAGCTCTGTCCACTGAAAGGTCTAACAATAGAGACCAATCCAGGAGCGAAAGGTGATGCCAGAACCCAGACTATGGCTCTGAAGGGCTATTTTCCATAGAATAAGACAACTGGATATTTGACCACTATCAGGATGAGTGATTTTAAGAATGCTTCATCTTTGGTAGGGAGTGGTATTATGATTATATTTTATAAAGAACTACCATACACTTTAGAGATACATATACTGTCTGGAAAGTGATATGACAACTGGCATTTGTTATTACTATTATTATCATTACTATCATTTATTATTTTGTGGTGCTGGGGATAGAACCCAGGGTCTAGCACATGCTAGGCAATCGCTCCAAGTCACAATCTAGTTCATGCTTGGCATCAGGAAGTCTCCAGGGTACACAGGGTTGGCTGTTGAGTGGGAGATACTGAGGTGAGGGTCCCAGGGTCACTGAATGGCTGTCCACCTCATATGTGCCTGAAATTCTGTGCCTGGTGGTACTGGAGGAAAAGCTACACATAATTCTTCAATTCTATCCCACACTAGTTAATTTGCGAGTTGAAGCTATTCCAGAAAGGTGTAAGAGGAAATATTTCAGAAAGGTGAAATGGGCAGGGACAGCTTCAGCAGGAGCAGAATGGAGACCTGAGGCATGGTCAGCATGGCACCTGAAGACTAAGCTGTCCAGAGTACTCTGTCACCTGCAGGGATCTGGTGACCAGGTCTGAAAATAGCATACCAGACTTTCAAAGTAACAACTGTGCTTTAGAACACGAGGCTTTTGGAGAGGTGGGAACGCAGCACAGCAGTGTGTGGAGACAGCGGGGTTTGTGACCACATGTGAGCAGGGAACTCTGGGGACAGCAGCTCCTTCCTTTCTAAGTTCCCAGGTGCTCCTGGGGTTGGGTAGAGTGGGGCCAGACTGAGTTCTACCCCGGTGGGGCTCAGAGAAGCCAAAGCTGGGGTGGCTGGTACAGGAGCCCCACCAGGATGTGGAGTCAGCGCCTGACTGAGCTCCAAAGGCAGCCGACCAGGAAGTAGGTGCATGAACAAGACTTTATTGTCCTAATCAGGTGAAATACAGAGTAAAGGTCACTGCAGCAGGTGTAACAACACACTGCCTCACCACCATGGAGCCCAATTAGGCTGGAGTGGGTGTCTCTTGGTGTGCATGGCAAGATTACCATCCCTGGACGCAGCCAAGCAAAACACTCCAGGAGGAGGAAAAATGCGCAGGGCTGGGGCTCTGTGGAGCCCAGTCTTGGGTCAGTCATCCTGCTGGCACCTACTCTGAGGTCTCCTGTGCAGCCCCTTCCCTCTGCCGTGGCTCTCAACCCACATGGTCCTGCTGGCGCATCCTTCCCACCGTGACAGACCAGCTCCTCCCGGGCTGGATCCCCACCGGCTGGGGAGCAGCCAGCAGCAGCCACACATCCACTCCCCTTCACACCTGTGAGGCCCAGAAGTCAGTTAGGGAGGAAGAGACAGTGGGAAAACAGAGGCAGGGTATGAGGAAAGGAATTTTGAAAAGAGGCTAACAACAGGCACACAAAGGAGGTCCTGATAACTTGGGACTGAGGCCAGAAGCAGGAAATAGAAACTAAGGCCTGGGGCTGGGGGCACTGTGTCACGGCCAGCCTCTGAGACACACAAGGTAGGACTCAGCAGGAACTGTACTTGCCACCAGTGTGTGTGGTGCTGGGGATGGAACCCAAGGCCTCCGGCATGCTAGGCCAGGGCTCACCCCTGAGCTGCACCCCCAGCCCCTATAACCTTTTCAAACACAACTGTGTGGATAGCTGGGAGCTTTTAAAGCTGCCTCCTCAACCAGCTGCTGCTCCTCGGGGCTCTTCTTTTTACTTCTGTCTGGTATTTTTCTGTCCCTTACAGTACTTTTCCTACATGCAATGAAAAATTGCTGGTTTAATCAATGTGGGAGGAAGGCCAAATGGAGGCAGGAAACCCTATGCCAGCAGGCTGTTAGGGACAGGCAGTCCCAGGCAGTCTCGGCAGTATTAAGTCCTCTGGCTTCTGCAGGCTGTCGACGTCCTTAAGGTTCTGCTCTAAGGAAAACAAGGGTGAGCCACGATCACAGAGCAGGTCTAAGGTGCATGAGACGCTGCTCGTTTACACAGCCCATCTCCATACTGGTCTCAGCCCAGAACCAGGGAGCCACAGACAGCACGTGGTGGCATCTGTGGGCCTGGGGACCACCAAGCTGTCCCTGGATGCTCTGCCTGCCCTTGGCCTGTGTGGCTCACTCATTTCCACTGGACCAAATTCTGACCAGTGGCTGTAAGTTTAGCCTAAAAATGACAGGATCGCACTATTCCAAGCTCTTGCTCACATAAGCAAGAACACGAGGACACAGAAGAGCTCAGTTTCCAGTTCCATCAGGGACATGATGCCCCTGAACAGCCCACAGTAGACTCCCACCGCTGTCTATGTAAGGGAGACTTTGGGCATTTTCCATTCACGCTCATCTATCTGAAGCAAGCAGAGCTGAGCTACATGAGCCCCACCTGTTTCCCTGGAAACCCGGAGCTGCTGGCCATTGCAGAAGGCGCCCTGGCCCCTCCGGCCCGTGTACAGCCGCTCCTCGGTGCAGTGGTGAATCACGCCAAACTCCAGCTGTGGGGTGCCGGGCAGGAAGAAAGCGGGTTACTGGACACAGGAAATAACAGCAATTCAAAGAGGAAGGTTATGCACAGTGCTAAGACAAGCATATGCCTGCAGCTGTAGCCCTGTGGCATCCAATCCTGTCAGATCTCGGAAGCTAAGCAGGGTCGGGCCTGGTTAGTACCTGGATGGGAGACCGCCTGGGAACACCAGAAGCTGTAGGCTTGGGAGAAGGACCTGGCAACCCCCTCCCAAAAATCAATCTGCCATTGAAAACCCTATGCACAGCAGAGAAGCACTGACAATAGTGTTTCCCCTGTTGTACAGAGGGCCGCTATGAGTCGGATACCGACTCGACAGCACCTAACAACAACAAGAACACAAGCATGGCGACCATGAGAAAGAAATCACCTTTCCAAAAAGAAATGGAGTAAAGTCAGACTTCAACCTACACCTGAACATGAAAGCAACATGCTTTCCTCCTTCTTTTTCCTTTTTTTTTTTGTACAGTCCTGGGGGTTGAACCCAGGGCTTCGTGCAAGCTAGGCAAGTGCTCTACCACTGAGGCACACCTCCAGCCCGTTTTAAATTTTGAGTCAGGGTCTTACTAAATTGTACAGGCCTCTGGCCTCATCTCATGATTCTCCTGCCTCAACCTCCTGAAAAAAAACAGAAAAACAAAAAACAAAACAACAAAACAAAACAAAACAGAAAAACAAAAAACAAAACACAAAACAAAACAACAACAAAAAAAAAAAAAAAAAAAAAGGGAAAGGAAAAATAAAGCTACCCAAAAATAAGATTCCTTTTTGCTTGTGACTAGGTCACACGCTCTAGAGGTCAGATGGAGACTAGCTTGGACCATCTGCTCAGAACACTGCCTTCCACAGCAGCCATGAAAAGCTCATAGTGGAAACGAGGGCCAGCCACCCATGGGGGGCTGGGTGCCGGCCATAAAACCCCCAACCTACTCATCCCCCAAATGGTCTGTACTCATTTACTCTCTCAGATTTGAAAAGTATATATGTGGATTTACTAGTCATGATTAAGGCAAGTGGCAAAGAACACAGAGGAGTGCAGAGGCAGAAACCATGGAAGGAGGCTGAGTACCTCTTGGTGAACAGCAAACCCAATGCTGACGGCAACCATGGGGAACCTGAGGAGGAAGCAGAATGGCCAGCATTAGGCAGGAACATGAGTGTGAAGCCTGTGTGGCATGTGGCAGCTCCCCGCCAGCACAGGAACCTTTCTAGGCTCTGTAGTGCTTTAGTTTTCTATTTTGTTTGTTTTTGCAGTATTGGGGGGTTGAACCCAGGGCCTCAAACATACTTTAAGACTGCTACACTGAGATGCACCCTTAGCCCATTTCTTATTTTTTACTTTGAAACACAGTCTAAGTTATGCAGACTGCCTTTGGCCACGAACTTGTGATCCTCCTGCCTCCACCTCCCAAGCTGCTGAGATGACAGTTGCTGAGATGAAAGGTGTGTGCCACTGCTCCCAGCTGGGTTTGTTTTTTTTAAAAATGACTTCCCATGATTTCACTAACTGGTTCCAAGATAAACAATCATCTAATACCCAATCAGGAATGATTTTAACAACCAGATTTCTGGTTCTCAGCAACCCTAAATGGTGGCAGAGACCCCTCCAAAAGGCCAGGCCTCATTCTAGGTGAGGTGTGGAGGCCTTCGGAGGCCAATGTCACAGGCCCTGGGCCACAGCCTCCATATAGACAGTGGCCCTAAGCCCATGTCTTGGGCCATCTTCTACCAATGGTGACATCTCCTGTCCCCCTCTCCTGCTCCCAGCAGCCAACAGCAGGGTAAGCCACAGGGGTAGAGGGATGATTTTGATGCAGAAGTTTGTGGTTTTGTTTTGTGATTTAGTTGTTGCTGCTCAAAATAATCTCTTTATGTGTAGATTTTCAGAGCTTGAAAATAGGAAGGAATGAGGAAAGGTTGGGTATGCAAAGTTGCAGGAAAAACTACAAATCTAGATATTGATGGACAGAATTCTGACTGCCTGGGGGTGTGGAAGCCCTGAAAGGTCAGGCTACGGCTCTGAGCAAGTGCCCCAGGCAGCTTTCCCTCAGCTCCTCTGGCCATGGCACCAGCACCTCAGGGCTTTCAGGCCAGGTCGGCCAAGACTCAGACAAGGGCTGTCATCATGGCCTGGGTGGCTGGGACCTGTCAGATCCGCACTGAGCCTCCTTGTCCGGATATTCTTTCCCAAGCTGCCCCTCCAGGTCTGGCTCTCCTGAGAGCTGCAAAGAGAGCAGCACTGGAGATCACGGGGCCACCAAAGCAAGAAGCCCCTTGGATGATCACACCATCACCATGGGGTGGGGCCACACACACGCTGTGTCCCTGTCACCAGCAAATGGGATGAAGAATGGGACAGAAGTGACAAGTACCCCACACAATGGAATCATGAGGAAGTACCCTGAAGGGCCACACTTTGAAGTGGCAGTCTGGTGGCACCTGAAGTGGCACCCTGAAGTGGTACCCAAGGATACCACTTGGCTGCCTCCAGATGGTCCCCTGCCTAGGAATGATTGAGTTCTCAAGTGATCCTCATCTACGTGACTATGCTTGGCATGGGACTGGACCTTACTTCACATGTGCCACTTTACATGGAGGCAAGTGAGGGGCAGCACCTAGCACTGGTGCCCTCACCCGCTTCTGCCCGGTATGTGACCCAGCCCTGGTGCTGTGGCCTGAGAAACAGCCCAAGTGCAGAACAAGGTTTCTCCAGGGGGCTCCAGGACAGGGAAAGTGGAGAACTACCCTAGGGGAAAGCCACAGCACATCCCCTGCCTGTGGGCCCTTGGCTACCTATGCATGGTTGTGGCCAAATACACACAGCTCCATACCCACCACAGCAGGTGGCTTCCATGGTCACCTTGGTCATTTCCCTAGCTCAGCCCTGTTCTCCTCCTCCCACGAACCCTCTGACATCCCCCAAACTCTCTTCTGCAACCATGAGGTTTGCTTCTGTCCCAAAGATGGCTCCCAAATCTCTTGGTAGCTGCTGGTCACCACAGGTTTCCTTTTCTACCTCTCTTAAAGGAGCCCTTAATTCAACCCAACATTTTAAACATAACAAAAACAACTTTTTTTTTTGAGACAGAGTCATACTAAGTAAGTAGCCCAGGCTCACCTCAAGTTCCCAATCCTACCCCAGCCTCCCAAGTGGTGGAATTTCAGGTTTGTGCCACCACATCTGGCCAAAAAGAAACCAAATACACACACACATATGCATGTGTGTGTATATGTGTGTGTGTGTGTATACATACATACATATACATGTTAGCCTGCAGCCATACCACTGTGGCATCTGATCCTATCAGATCTCAGAAGCTAAGCAGGGTAGGACCTGGTTAGTACTTGGATGGGAGACCACCTGGGAATACCAGGTGCTGTAGGCTTAGGAGAAGGATCTAGCAACCCACTCCCAAAAAACAGTCATTAAAAACTCTATGAATAGCAGAGAAGCACTAACAATACTGTTTTGCCTGTTGTACATAGGGTCGCTATGAGTCAGACACTGACTCTATGGTACCTAACAACAACAACATATATACATGTTGTAGGGGATTGAACCCAGGGCATCACACATGCTAGCAAACACTCCACCACTGAGCTGCACCTCCAGCTTCTATTTTATTTTTTTTATTTTTGAGACAGGGTATTGCTAAGTTGCACAGGCTGCTTCTGGCCTTGAACCCTGCAATCCTTCTGCCTCAACCTCCTAAACAGCTGGGATTACAAGTGTGTAACACTGTGTGTGGCTAAAACTTTTTTTTTAATTAGAAAATTTTAATGTACACCCTAATGTAATTCATTCTAACAAGGTTTTCATTGTGACATTTCCATACACGCATTTTGTTGTACATTACATAGATAAGTTCCCCCTTACCCTCTTGTGCACTTCCTCCCCCATCTCATCCCCCACCAAAGACTTCTCTTCATTTGCTTGTCTTTTTATGGTAATATTTTTCTATATATCCTTGGGTTCCAATTATGTTTAAGATAGAAACTTTTTCTGTAGTGAACTTTCTTTTTACATGGTCAGTACTATTACATGAATTTTCTAGTCCATCTATAATAATACCTTTCTTTGGTATTATTGCTGTTATTATAATTATTTCCAGAACTACTAAAGTTGGGCTATTCACCCTGAGGTCACCCCCTTGTCCATTCCTCATTCCTCCTTGTTCCTCCTCTCCCCCTTCTCCTCTCCCAGGATTTCCTCCTTTTGCTAGATCTCTCCTTCTTTTGCGTTCCCCAAATTGTCCCTTCTCTGCTAGGTCGACTTTAGTTTTTTTTTTTTTTTCTTTATGTTCCAATCTCTGCATAGGATTTTTTCCTTCTCATAATTTTGATTCAGCTCCCATTTTTAAAATAAGATTTCCTTACATACTCTAAGAGTCTCTCACAAATGGAAAACCTTCTTTTAAAAATATCAGGCTATGACCATCTTTTTAGTGAGATCTTAAACATGCTCCAGGACTGTTTATATACCTCTGCCATCAAAAACACTCCTTTGGAAAAGCCTAGAACTTCGTGAATACACAAAGCTCCCTTGGTGTCTCCCAGCTTCTGCTCACCTGTGCACGAAGTTGCAGGTGCCGTCAATGGGGTCGATGATCCAGGTCGGGCTGGGGGTGAGCACACACTTGGCCCCAGAGGCTGTGGCCTCTTCTGCAATGAACCTGCCAGGGGGAGGGGCTCAGCCTGAGAAAATGCACCAGGAATGCAAGGCCATGGGCCTCAAGTTGCTTCTGGTTGCATTAAACAAAGAGGAGGCACAGTAAGAGAGTTCATGGTGGTTCAAACCCACGGAGTCTTCAAAAGACCTCGGCTTCTGCATCTTTTTGTAGCATACTGACTCAGTAGGACTCAGAAAACAGGGGCAGGGGTGATGCTACTGTGTGTGTGCAGCATGTGCAAGATTCTGGGGTTGCTCCTCAGCCTCAGCCTCCCCGAACCCCAGAGAGACCCTCCAATGTGAGGGACTTGGGGGAGCCTCAGGGAAACAGAGTAGCTGGGTGTAAAGACGCCAGAGTGCAGAAGGGCTGGCCCCAAACCTCATGGAGGAAACGTCTGCAGCAAGGAGGCCGACAGAGGTGCAGAGAACATGGGGGGCGCTGGCTGGCAGGGCTCCATCTTTGGCTCTTGCTGGCAGTGCCGTGACCTGGGCCACAGCAGGGTTAACTGTCACCTGCAGCTGACACAGGCCAGGTGATAAGGGTGCCTGCTGTCCACGAGGCCCTGCATCTTCTCTTCCCCACAGACGCCCCCCTCCCTGCCTATCTCTGGCTTCCCTCTGGGAGAAAGCAGGGGTGGGTTTGGGGTGGTGTGGGCCTCAGGACACTCCGTGCCCACTCCTGCCGAATGATTGTGGATGTCACTGTTCCTCACAGTGGCCTCTGTGACCTTCCTTCTTCAGGGACACTGCCTGCTCCTGACCTTGAGCTCCCGCATACTCTGCGGCAGGGGCTGGGCCAGCCCCTCCTTCCTCACAAGGCCCTCTGTAAGCGAGCCCCCCTTACACTGGCCTCATGTGAACATGCCTTCTGTCCCACTAGGAACCCAAACAAGACAACTGAGGTCTCAAAATGAACCTGGGCCAAAGGGAACCCCTGGCCTTCTCCAAACAGTTCCCCCACGCACCCAGCTATGCAGGCCAAAGCCTGGGGAAGCTGCTCATCCTTCCCCTGCCCTCCTTCCTCCTGTGCTCCATCCACACTCAGGCTCAGCGCAATGCATAGAGGGCCTTCCTGAAGGAAGGTTGGCAAAGGTCAGCTCACAGCCCCGCTCCTGCTCACAGGGCCATGAGAACCTCCAGAGGTGTCCTCAGCAACAGACAAGGTGACATCTGAAGCCCACACACCAGCTGGGTGGTTCACAATGTGCTGAGGGTGGGGCCCTGGGGCCAGGCCTATCTGTGGTGGGTCCCAAGTGCACAATGGTTTTGTTCGTGAATGCAGAATCCTGCTGTTTCTCCTAGGTTCGTGGGCTATGTCTACATCTACATGAGACAAAAAAGGAGACCTGCAGAGAATATGTCTTTACAGCCAGATGCCAGGGCACACACCGGTAATCCCAGCGACTTGGGAGGCAAAGGCAGGAGGATCAGGAGGTCAAGGCCAGAGGCAGCCTGTGCAGCTTATTAAGACCCTGACTCAAAATGAAAAAAGGGGGAGGCATGGGTATAGCTCAGTGGCACAGTACTTGCCCAACATGCATGAGGCCTGGATTGAACTCCTTCAGTACTGCAAATCAATCAATCAATCAATTAATTAAAGTAACATAAAGCCTTAGTCATGGGCAAAAATCCAAACTACTCTTAGACATGTTGAAAATGATTTCACTTACTGAGGCAAACTGAGTATTGGCGCCCAGGCTTCAGCCCTGTCCCAGCATTGGCCCCCAGCCTAGAAGGCAGGCCCAGCAGGGAGGGAGTGGCAAGAAGCCTGGGGATACCTGTGGTGTGGCCAGAGTCTGGGTGCAGAGCCACACTGATATGTGCACCGGAGTTTGGGACCCATGACGTGGACAGTCTCTGACAGGCATGTGTCTGAAGTTCCAGATGGAGGCCTGGCACAAGTCTGTGGAGAAGCTGCCAGTGAGCCTGACACACCCTCCATAACATCCTCTGCTCTGCACCAGGTTTCCCAAGGGAGTCTGGAGCCTACTGGTCCCTGTGGGGTGGAGGAAGGGCACCTGTGCTCATCCCATAGAACATTAATATCTACTCTGGAGACACAGCAACTGATGCTTATATTTACCTATAAATGGAATCATCTCCAATACTGCACAATAGCAAAGCCCACCTCTAGCCACCGCTGTGGGCGCATGTACCATAGGGCAGGCCACTTCAGAAGGCATTTTATCTGAGCAATGTGATGGCAACATGCCAGAAGTCCTGATAACACCATTGTGCCTAGTCTTGTGGAAACCTCAAATCCTTTCCTAGACCCCCAACCAATGAGCCAGCTCTCACTGCCACCACAGCCACCACTGTCACCATGGAAACCTCCAGGCCAGCACAGGTAATAGAGGACCCAGGAACAGCAGAGTGGTTACTGTTACATTTTTCCTCTCAAAGAATAAAAGCAGGGCCAGGTGGCGCATGCCTGTAATCCCAGTGGCTCGGGAGGCGGAGGCAGGAGGATCACAAGTTCGAGACCAGAGGCAGTCTGCGTAATTTAGCAAGATCCTGTCTCAAAATGTAAGAAAATTGGCTGAGGGTGCAGCTCAGTGGTCCAGCATTTGCAGAGCATGCAAGCGCGAGGCCCTGGGTTCAACCCCCAGTACCGCAAAAAAAAAAAAAAAAAAAAAAAAGAATAAAAGCAGGCTATATGCTAAATTCTTTTGGCATTACCATTTAATTAAGATTAAGCTATAAAAAGCTAAAAATGGGGGCTAGGAGAATAGCTCAGTGGTAGAGCACTTACCTAGCATGATCAAGGCCCTGGGTTCAATCCCCAGAACCACAAAAAGCATTTTTTAACTTATAAATATTATATGGGCTGGGATTTAGCTCAGTTGGTAGAGTGATGTTCTGCAGTCTATGAGGTCCTAGATTTGATTCCCAGCATTAAAAAAATGGGAGGACGTGGCAATCCACTCCTGAGGCAATCCCAAAACAATCAGCCATTAAAAACCATATGAGGGTTGCTATGAGTCAGACACACTCCGTAGCACCTAACAACAACAACAACAAGAAGATGCCAGGAGTCTTGACTTCAAGCTAAATAAAGAAATAGGAATCAAAATTATAAGAAGGAAAAAATCCTATATAAAGGTCGGATCATAATAAAAGCAAAAAAAAAAAAAATAGCTAAGAATGGTATTATTATAGATGGTCTAAAAAATGCATGTAATAGTTCACTACAGGAAAAGTTTCTATCTTGAACAGAACTGGAACCCAAAGATATATAGAAAAATATTACCATAAAAAGATAAGTAAATGGTAGAGAAGTCTTTGATGGGGGGGGTGCGACAGGAGGAGGAAGCGTACAAGAGGGTAAGAGGAAACCTATATGAATAATGCACAACAAAATGCATATATGGAAATGTCACAATGAAAAACATGTCAGAATGAATCACATTAAGGTGTACATTAAAAAGTTCCAATAAAAATACTTAAAAAAAAAAAAGAAATAGGAAATAAGGCAGGCTTGGACACAGATGTTGGCTACAAAACAAAATAAGCCTGACCCATCGCAAAAACAGGGTTTTTTGTTTTGTTTTGTTTTTTCATGAGACAGGGTCTCACCATATAGCACAGGCTGGGCTTGACCTCATGATCCTCCTGCCTCTGCTTCCCAAGTGCTGGGATTACAGGGCAGAGTTGGTAGCCCTGAGATAACCTAACTAGTTAGAAGGAAACAACAGGAGAAAAGCAGGTGTTTTAACTTTGACTTGCTCTTTGGTTTTTGTATTCATCCACAAGAGAAAAGAAAGCAGGAAGCCTACTATGTACTGAATAGATGCTAAGAGACTGCCTTATAAAGTTATGTCACCTAGGCCCACAGAAATGTGGAACCTGATTAATATAACCTATCCACAAAACTCCAGTATGGGATTCCAGCTTTAAGAATCCAGTGTCTTTAAGAGATTCCACGTGAAGAAGAAAAGGCACCCCTGCGCATCCAAAGTACTTGTGTTTACAGTCTACTCTCCAGAACTCCAGGGATAAGGAAGAGGACACAGAGCCCCCAGAGCTGAAGAGGAGGTCTTACTCTTGGGCCCATGGCACTCCTGGAACTACATGCAAAACAGTGTGTAAATATTTAATATAGATATATTTTCTGAGACAGTCTTGCTATGCAGCCCAGACTGGCTGGGAACTTGCAATCTTCCTGCCTCAGCCTCCTGAGTACTGGGACTATACAGGTGTGAGCCAGCATGCCTGGCTTTAGTTTTTATGAGGAAAAGATGAATCAACAGCCTGGGTCAAGTCCTCCACAGGGTGACATCAAAAAGATTAAGAACTCTGGCTCTAGGGAACAGTACAGTGTCCTTGTGAAGGCCTTCTGCTTGGACAGTTCCCCTGTGTCCCATTGTGTGCTTGGCCTAGGCCAGGGAAACCTGTGTTATATCACACTGGAGCTGGGCTGGGGTCCCACACAGCTCACAGCCCACTCTATGTCTCATCCTTCCAGGAGCATGTCCCTGGGTGACTGGGCAGGCACAGCTGCCAGGGTCATCACTGCCCCGGTCATCATTGCCCCACTCTGAATCCTTTGGGAAACAGAAATGGCTTGGTGCAGGGGTACAGGGAGTGTCCTGAGTCTGCTGTAAAGTAGACTTTCTTCCATATTTGTAAGGGGACATATGAATGTGATGGCTGTCAAGACACCAGTAAAGATAGTGGAAACAAGGGTCACTTCGCTTCTCCTATAATAAGGGGTCTGGGTTTCACATCGCCCCTCAGTGGCGAACGGCAGTGCCTCTGGTTGGACCCTGACCTTCTTCATGAGTGTCATAGGGGTGTGTTCCCCAAGGAAAATGCTCACCTATGTGAGGGAAACCTCTTTTGCAACTCAGAAATAATTAAATCTTCCACAAGGTGATCCGTTTCTGTCACAAGATCTGCAGCGGATGTTTTTGTAGAGACACATTTTTCCTCAGTAAGGGCTTTTCTGATGATCTGGAATAAAAGAGGCAGGTTAAAAATGCAGCTGCCCTCTGGCCCTACCTTGCGAATTCCTCACCCTCATGGGCCCATCTGTATGCTACAGGGTTTGTGGGTCACCTGCCTCCTCCGTCACTAGTCACTGACTGGACTGCAGGGCTTCCTGTCACACGCAGCTCCTAGAGGGGCCTCAGCCACCCCACCTTCACTCTCTTTACAAGGCCGATCCCCTGCCTGCAGTTACTTTTTTGTCCTACCTGTGAAAGAAGTTTTCTTTGGAGAGAAAGGAAAACAGTTTTGAAGACAGCATGGAATGTCTTTGATAGGAATTGCTCAAAATAAGATGGGAGAACACAGCTTTGTCCCCTGGAATCTCCTTATAATCATGAATTTTAACTTATGAGATTTGAATGTAAAGTAAAAAATGTTTTTCTGTCATTCACTTTATGAATCACACAAAATGAGATATGCTCTGGAATCCAGAGTACAGGTGTTCTTTTTGAGAACCAGGAGATGAAATGGATCGTGGAAATGGAAGCTGGCTCACACCTGCTGCGGGCCAGGGTGGTCTCAGTCACCCAGAGGGGACACATCAAGGGGCTGGAGGCTTCCCTGGGCCTGCAGGCTGAGGTCAGGCATGGGATCTGCAGCTGGGCCAGCTGCCAACTCATCTGGGCTAAACCTACTGCAGCTAATTAACCACAGGGGTGAGAACTGTGCTGGTCACCCAGCCCAGAACCTCCTGCCCACCAGCTGGGGTTCCAGGACCCACCAAGACCAGAGCAGGAAGTCATGGAGAGCAGTTCATCAGCTCATTCTTCTTGGATGCTTCAGGAAGGACCAGCTCTAGCTTGTGAGATAAAATGCCACCTCTGCCTCCAGCCTGGGGCTTTCTTCTCCGTCTCTGCCTATCCACACTTGAGGTCTCCCTCTTTGTGATAAGTCAGGACACCTAAAGATGACCTGGGAGCTTTCCTCCAAAACCAGCTACCCCTGATCCTGCATTTCTTCTAAAAGTACCATTAACAGCCCAGTTCCCCGTGACCCTTGCCTGCAGCTTTCTGGCAAGCATTATCTGGTCTATGCTATGTGTTAATGGTGCTGCAGGGAAGGAGGTCCTGGAGAGGAGGTCCTGGAGTGGAGAAGGAGCAGCCAGAATCCTGAAAAACAAGCAGGAGCCCCAGCTCCAGCGGTCCCTGCTCTGCACCATCCCCACAGCAGCCCCTCCTGCTGTCTCACTGCCCTGACCCATCCCACATTGACCTAGACAGGTGGTGTTGACTTTAAAATCTGGGCTGCAAAAATAACAGACACATGACAGAAGATTCAGAGTGGGAAAAATAACAGGGCAAAGCATGGAGGGGTGGAGATATAGCTCAGTGGGAGAACACTGGCCTAACAAACAGCAAAGCACCAGCACACTCCTTTACTAGCACCTGGCCAGCCTCCACCCTCCTGCACCCTGGGCCTCCTGCCCACTGCTTGCAATTTGCACATAGTGATCTCTCACCACCGAATTTCCACAGGTTCTTTGTTTACTAATTCATACTCTTAACACCTAGCTCATCCAGGGCTGGGATTTAGCTCAGTTGGTAGAGCGCCAATCTGCAGTCTCTGAGGTCCTGAGTTCCATTCCCAGCACCACAAAAACAGGAGAAGGATGTGGCAACCCACTCCCGAGGCAATCCTGAAATAATCAGCCATCAAAAACCCTATAAGGGTCACTATGAGTTGGACACGACTCGATGGCACCTAACAACAACAACACCTAGCTCAGGTAGCGCCTGCTGTCATCCCGAAATCCTAAATTCTGGGGCAATTCAGGCAGACTGGGAGTGCGCTTGCATCTCACACCGTGAGGGCAAGTGTGTGTGAGTGTGTGTGTGTGTGTGTGTGTGTGTGTGTGTGTGTATCTGAAAGAAAGAGACAGAGAGAGAGACATACAGAGAGAGAGAGATTAGAGAGAGCAAGTCACTTGTAACCACAGGATACAGCGCCAGAGCCGCTGCAATCCTGCTGAAAGGAAGACTGGACGTGGACCTGGGTTGGGGTCTGAGACTGGCATTTCTGACCCGCTCCATGGTGGCAAGGCGCAGGGCAGTTCTCATGCCTCAGAGAGAGCAGGGTCACCAGGAGGCTAGGCATTTCCCACTCCGCAGGCTGCAGGCATCTGCATGTTGAGCCAGCGCCTCCAGGGACCTGCACCCAAGGGACACAGCCTGAGGACAGAGCCTTCACATGTCTCAAGCTTGCCAAGTTCCCTCTCAGGAAGCAGCCATGAAAACAGTCACGTACCCCAACCCTGAACCCTACGGCCTCCACCAGAAGCTGGGTGAGGGGGAGATGCAGGTCAGACCCTTTTCCCGAAGAAAATCATCTCCACTGCTCCCAGAGCCAGCCCCGAGTCCTACAAAACCAGCCCTTGCCAACACCCCCTCCCTTCCCCTCCTATAGGGCCCCTATGGCTCTCCCTCCTCCTGCCCTGCTGATCACAGCCAAAGTCATTTCTGCCCAGGTCTCTGTGTGTTCTGGTCCTTCTGTCTACACCTTTGCCCAGCCGAAGTATTTTGTGTTTTGTTGTTGGCTGAGTTGCTCTCACTGCAACATTAGCTCCAGGACAGCACAGACTGGTGGCAGTCTCTCTTGGGCTGCCTGCCGCCTCCCTTGTATGTGGAATTGTGTGTGGAGTAGAATAATCTCCAAGCGAACTAATGAATGGAAGACACGTTGGGCTGCCTCAGTGGGCCTGGCCACATGCCTCCCAGGGGGCCCACTGATGTCTGTGTATACTGATCGCCCTGGTCTCTGGCCTCCTGGCTGTCTTTCCAGATGTGCTAAGAAAGCCCCTCACCTCTGGAGCCTGCCCAGCTCTGGCCTCGACCCTGATCCTACCTCCAGGAGCCAGGTGCGTCTACTCTAGGCACTCACATGCACTCTCACTGCAGCCAGCCACCTTCACAATCAGCCTCAAACCTCGGGGCTGTCCAGATCTGGTCCTGTGGCAGAGAGAGCTTGGCTCCAGATACCCAGGCCCAGCTTCCTCTCAGGAGTGGAGCCGCCAGGCTTCAGCACAGCTCAGGGTTCCCTCTAGTGCACACGAGCCCTGCCTCTCTGGGGCAGGGCAAGGCAAGCCTGTCCCAGGGTGGGACTGCAGAGTCTCCGCAGCTTCTGGGCCATGTCCCTGGCCCTGAAGGACACTGAACACCCCTCTTCCCTCCTTACACCCTTTCCCTGGCTGCGGTGGAGGGAGGTGGCTCGGACAGAGTATGGGTGGTAAGCCCGAGATGCTCCCCAGCAGAGGCCCTCCTCCACCTGTGGCACCTGCCTGTGGCCATGCTTCTAGGGCACCAGCAAAGGACAGCAGCAGCCACCTGATGACAGCAGGTTAGTCATCCACCATCTCTAGGCCTCCTCTGCCTGGACTATCACACTCTAGCCAGTGGCACGGCTCACCCTGGAGCCTCTTGTGGAATTGTCAGAGCAGGCCTTGCTCAGGCCCACTGAGCCTCCTCTGAAATATCAGCCCCTACACAAGGGGCCTCCCACAGAGACAGGTGCACAGCAGCCCACCATGGACCTCGGAGTCTGCGTGGGTTGGCCTCGTCAGGGCCTGTCACTGCTGTCCATCTCCCACAGGTGGATGTGAGCCTGAGCAGGGGTAGCCCCACCAGGGGATGTCCGTGAGCATTGATGAATGAGCTGCTGCATGCTGAGCTCAGTCATCCACACTCCTGAGGCTTTGGGAGGTGGTCCTGCCAAGTCCTTGGGACCCAGGGTAGTGCGGAGCTGGGTCCTCATACCCAGAGGCATGCATGGCTGGGCTGGCCATGTGAGAAGCTGGGTGCTCAGGGGCTGTGGGGGCATGTCCCCAGGGAAACTGGTCTACTAACTATGCCTCATGTATTTTTCTTTCTTTGAGATAGGGTTGTACTATGTAGTCTAGGCTGGCCTCAAACTTCTGATCTTCCTGCCAGTGTCCCGTCTGGTGTCTTGTGTATCAGTCCCTATAGGAGGCCACACTAGGCTTGGTCCCCTCTGTCCCCCTCTGCCCTGCACTTCTGCATCTTTGGAAACAATGACATCCCTGGCTACGTCCTGCCTGCCTGTCCTTCCAGCCCCCACTCCAGCACATCTGGGACCCTGACTGAGGCCCCTTCCCCTGGGTCCATTGCTGGCAGCCATGGAATATGCCCAATGCTGGGCCACTGTCCTGTCCCATTCCCTGGGCTGTGCGCTTCTTAGGACAGTAGCTCTGCCTTTCACCTCAGCAGCTCCAGGAATCCCCGCCCTACCACCCCTGACAACACATACAGGACCAGGGCTTTGCCAAATGGTCTCCTCACATGGGACATTCGCACAGGTTCACTTCACCGCAGCCACTGATGAGTCACAGCAGCAGGCTAATCAAAAAGTCCTTGCTTTCACCAATTTCACATGGTCAACAGGGAGTACACAGGATAAACCATATGTCAGAGTCACACATCTTGAATTCAAATTCCACCAGGGTTTTGGAGCCTCGGTGTTCTTAGGGAACATTTGAGGCATTGGTTACTTTAAGAAGGAAGTGAGAAATTGTATGGAAAGGTCCAGGTACACAAACTGATATATATATGTACCCAGACCATTACAACTCTAGTTTTTATAACTGTGGGGCGTGCGCCTCCCAGTTCAGCCTGGATGTTTGGACGGGCGGCACCGCCACGCACACAGATACTAAACACAATTCACTCGGGACCCTTGGGTGAGAGGCGCAGACTCCTGTGGCCCTTGGGATACCGGCAGAGATGGGAGAAAGGAAAAGCCTCCGGTGCCTTTGCCTTGCAGGGACAAACACAGCTCTTTATTTCTCTGCCCTTTATCAGGGTGGAGAGAAAACCCAGAGCTTACAGCTTTAAGTGCTAGCAGCTCTTATACAGCCTCAAGTGCAGATGCTTCTATGCTGGTGGTCTCGGTGGAGAGCGAGTTCTTTCTTTGTTGATGGTTGCTGCAGGAGAGCATTCTTTCCTCACCGAAGGTCCAGATGAGAGGACAGAGAGAGCTGTTTCCTCATCAGTGGTTGGTGAAAAAGGGATCTTTCCTTGTTGGTGGTCGAAGGTCCGAGCGAAAAAAGGGGATCTTTCCTTGTTGGTGATTGAAGGTCTGGGCAAAAAAGGGGTGAGCTGCCGCAGTACAGCTCCTTATATAGCTTGCCCACAGAATGGCCTGAGCCAATCAGCTTTAAGTCCAATTGTCCAATCAGGTTTGGGGGATTTGTGAAGGGTTTTGTACAAATGTTCAACCAAGTTACTTTCATTTTCCCTAGATTTCTAATTTACAAACCAGATCTTCAAAAGCCGTTTTCCCAGTTTGGGGTTTTTTGCCAATTTCCTCCCAATTTCTCCCTATATATCACCACCACATGCTAACTGATTGTGGAGTGGGAGCTCTAGCACTCTAGTTCACATAACAACAAAACCTGACAAAATGTAATGACTTATATCAAAACCCCTAAACCTACCATACACACAACATACAAAGTTTCAAACAGAATTTAAAATGCTAGGTTAAGAAAAGTTTAATTCTACCAGGGGTGGTAGCATACATCTATAATCTCAGCATTTGGGAGATAGAGGCAGGGGGATTGCAAGTTTGAGACCAGTCTGGACTGCACAGGGAGACCCAGTCCCTAAAAAGAAAAAAAGGAGAAGGAAGGGGAAAAAAAGGAAAGAAGGAAGGAAGGGAAAAGAAAAGAAAAATTTAATCCCTAAATTTTCCACATTAACACGGAAGGTGATCATAGATTGCTTTCAATAAAGTGCTGAGTTTTAAACATCAACAGCTCTGCCCTTTAGCCAAGGTCACATACATGGGGGTGATGGGGTGGGAGGTGACCAGTAGGTTACCATCTGAAGTCCTTCCTATGGCTACCTTCCCCTCAGCCTTAGAGATTTTAAACATCCTCATTGCACCATCAACAAGTTAGTGTATGCTGTTTTTTAGTTAATGTTTTTCAGCTACTTGCTAACTAAGCATGTATTTCACAGACCTCCTGGCCTGGGTTTCTCCCTCCAAATAACATTCTGTTAATGTTTAATGTATAAGACAAGGACCTTAAGTCATTGAAGCCTGAATTCCAAATCCCAAGTCAAGGCACACCATCTGCTCCACCATCAGACATCCTAGGCTGACATAGCTGGGCATGGTGGTGCTAGTAATCCAAGCACTCGGGAAGTTGAGGCAGGAGGATCACAAGTTTGAGGCCAGCCTGGGCCATACAGTAAGTTCCAGGCCAGCCTAGCCTACCTAATGAGACCCTGTCTCAAAAACCTAACAAAAAATAAAATAACAAAGTTGACATTGTCCTAGCCACATCCTGTCCTTTTCTTGCCTGTACACCTACTTGGTTTTGTGCTACTGTCCCCCAGGCCATCTGAGCACGCATTACTACATAGTGCAGCTTGTGTGTACTTCAGAATCCAGAATGTACTCCATAATCCACAGGAAAGCCCAAAGAACTCAGCAGCGGGGTTTCAATAGGCAATGTGCCTTTCCCTAGGTCAGATGGGGAAAATGTGGCTCCCACAGGTGTAGGCCTGGTGATGTGCCCCATATTTGAAGTTCTAGACTTATTTGAATACAAATGAGTATGGTACGATGGCTTAATTTATGTGTTAACTTGCCTAAACTATAGGGTGTCCAGATATGTGGTCCATTAGTGCTTCTGTGTGAGTGTTTTTAGAAGAGTTTAGCATTTTAATTGGAGGAGCAAAGTGGACTGCCTTGCCTGACTCCTCCTGGGCTCCTGGGCCAGCAGTACCCAGGCACTCCCAGCTGGTTTCCTGGTGCTCCCAGCAGGTCTTGGGGTGCTCCCCACAGACCTTGGGGCACTCCCAACAGGTCTCTAATCTTTATTGCCTCCTCCTTCACCTTCATGGCTAAATCTCCTCTTTGCTGTCGCTGTTTGCTAAACTGCTGCCTCAATGCCAACACTCCTCTAAAGTACTGCTGATGGCACTATTTCCTGGTCCCAAAGCTGGGGACACTTCATCAAATCCCTGCTGTACCTCTGTGCCCTCAGGCCCTCCCCACCAGGCACTATGTGGTGGCTCTCTACAGCTTTCCTCCTGTCTCCTGGTCACTCTGAAGCTGGTCTCTCAGCTCAACTACCAAAACTGGGAAGTTCTAAGCTTGCAGTTGCTGAGCTCCCACTGACAGAGGCTTCCTCTGCCCAAGCACTGGGTGGAGCAGTTCACACCCACCAACTCATTCCATCCTCACTGTAACTCTAAGCATAATGTTATTCTTCTCGGGTTAAAGATGAGGATTCAGGGCTGGGATATAGCTCAGTGGGAGAGCACTTGCCTAACCCTAATGTATGAGACCTTAGGTTTGATCCTGAGTACTGCAGAAAACAGAGGAAACTGATGTATAAACTCACTTGAAAAAAGTTGCACAAGGTCACACAGCTGTCAGGTGTAGGGAAGGGACCCAGCACAGGCCATCTGGAGCCATGGTCCAGATCTTCAATCCTTAAATGGGACACAGTCCAAGTCCCTCTCTCGTTCCAGACTTCTCTCTAAAGCAATGAAATCCATCTACTTCCCCAGCCACAAACCCAGACGTTCTTTATTCCTAGACCTTCCTTGAGTTATAATTGATCACTAAGGCTGCTGCGACTCACAATCCATTGCAGAGCACTATGCCCCAGTCTGGCTTGACTCTGATACCCACCTGCAGCCCATGAGCAACCCTGGGTCCCCCACCTTCTCCTGCCCAGTGGCCTGACCCTCCAGCCCTCATCTCAGGTTCTAGCCATGGACTTGTGGCTCCTGGGTGTTGCGCTCAGGTTCATCCTTCCAGTTTTCACATGCCCCTTTGCCTTGGCCCCATCTCCTCCCCTCCACACTCCCGAACCCATTACCTAGCTCTTCTTAAAGACATGATTCAGCTGCAACTTCCTCCAGGAAGTTGTCCCCACCTGGAGGCCCTGGTGTGACCTCCCTCTGCAGAGAGGCCTCCTGCAGTGCTCAGGGCAGGCTAGGGAGAGGATGCTGGGGGCCTGGGGCTAGCTGGCCTCAGGGACTCACCTTAGCCTCAGAGCCTCACGACCTTCCCCAGACTGAATTCTTCCCTCATGTCCCAGAGGGAAAAACACCTGCAAGCCAGGCACGTCTGAAGCTCAGGTTCACCCGCACCAGAAGAGAGGGCAGGGCCAAGACTCACAGACCCCTCTTCCAGTGCCTGTCCATGGGATCCTCTACCTGGCTCTCCCCCAGAGCTGAGGAAGGTAGGGCCAGAAACCCCCTGGTAACTTTCCCATCCTGTGGCTACACAATTCCAACCTACTCGCTGGCCCAGCACCAAGACTATCATCGCCACTAGGTAGCATTTCATTTAGGTTAGTTAGTGACCATCTCTGGGCCACAGAGACCAGGGCTTGCTCCCCACTGGCCTTTCCTTAAGTGAGGCTTACTGGGACTTCCAGACTCCCTTCCTCACTCAGAGCTAAAGGTCAAGGGCAGGTCACAGGCTCAAATGCCTCTCAGAAGGTGGCACTCCTTCCCATTTTTCTCCTACAACTCTTTCTTAGCAAAATGGGTATAAGAAACACATCCAAAGGCTGGGATCAATGGTGCACACCTGTAATCCCAGCAACTTGGGAAGCAGAGGCAGGAGGATTGCAAATTTGAGGCCAGAGGCAGCTTGCATAACTTTGAGAGACCCTGTCCCAAGATAAAAAATTAAAAAGGGGATAGAGGGGCAGCTCAGTGGTAGAGCCTTTGCAAAAGTATGCATGAGACCTTGGGTTCAAATCCCCAGTACTGGGGTCGAGGGAAGCAAATCCAAAGCCAGACATGGTAGCACACAACTGTTAAACCAGGATTCAGGAGGCCGAGGCAGGAAGATTGCGAGTTCAAGGCCAGTCTGGGCTACATACTGAAACCTTGTCTCAAAAAACAAAACAGTAAGAATAAAAAGAAATCTGTTGCTTTTCTCATAGTGTTGCATAAGAAAAACAAAAACTGGCATCTTGTGGGGGGTGGTCAGGACACTAAGCCCTGAACTCTGGGAGATCACCCACAGCCTTCTGAGGGCAGCTGCTGCTGTGCCCCTGCTGGGTATTGCTTCACAGGGATCCTCTTTGTCAGTGTCTTAAATGTTGCTTGGCAGTGTGGCTCAGTGGTAGAGTACCTGCTTAGCATGTACAAAGCCCAGAGTTGGGTCCTCAGTACTAGAGGGGGAAAATTAAATGTTAGCAAAAATTTCAGAGTTTTTCTACATAGACTGACCCCACCCTATGGAGGTACACAGAAGCTGGAGGCAACATGGGGACTGAAGGCAGACGGAGGAGGCCTTTGGAGATGGTGAGACCACTGCCTGCCCCTAGCTTCCTCCAGCAGCAGGTGTTATCCCAGGCAAGGAGGGAGCCTTTTCCGGAGAAAGGAAGTACCCAAGCAAAGCCCTCCCACATTGGCATTTGGGATCTCCCACAGAGAAGGCAGAAGCCTGACTTGCTGTCATCCATAGTGGAGCTGGTCAGCGGACAAGTTTGCCCCTCCCAGTCACAATCCCACAGACCACTCGGTTGCCTCTGCCTCTCCCCTCCCCTCTGGATCCAAGTCAATAGGTCTGCTCAGGAACCCACCAGCTGCCAGGCTGCACTTGACTTCCACCACAAACCCACTCCTCCTGCACGCTTGCTGTCAGAGGACATGGCAAATCCACATAACCAGGTCTTCAGGCCCAAATCCTCAACATCACCCTGGCGCTTCTCTTTCATACTATCCCCCAATCCCACAGCAAGCCCTGTCACCCCAGCCTTCTGAATAAGCTTTTTTAGCCCCTGCATCACACAGTCCACCCTCGTTTCCCACCTGGCTTCTTACCAGGTAGGCAGCTCTAGTCCCACCATACAGCAGCCAGTGTGGTCTCTGGCTCTGAGGTCCCACTCAAATCTTGACCCAAAACCTCACATCACACTCAGGAGTTAAAGATGAAGTTCCAGAGCTGCTTAGTGAGTATTACTGTGGGGGAATAAATTTCATAGTACCATTTCTGTATCACCATTTGACAAGCAAAAATAATATCAATGAGGTGAACAAATGTGTAAAGGCATTTAAAACTGCAATAAAATACTGCATCAAATCCACCAGACCAGGGGACATGGACAAACCAGGCCACACCCAGTGTTGTAGAAGACATGGAACAAGGGGACGGCTGTTGCTCAGGGTGTGCATCTGCTGCAGAGGACTGCCTGGCAGACCTCACGTGCATGATGAAACAGTAATTCCACTCTTATTAGTAATATGCCTCCAGGGAAAGATATTTAGACATAATCAGAAGGCACTGCAAGAACACAGCAATGTTATTCACATTAACTCTCTCCACATATGATGGAGAGTAGGCGTGGTGCTGCATGCGCAGCCCCGGACCAGCCACATCAGTGGGGAACGTTAGAAATGCCTATTCTCTGGCCAAGATCAATAAAACAAATAACAACAAATGCTGGCGAGGTTGTGGGGAAAAGGGAACACTCTTACATTGTTGGTGGAGTTGTAAATTGGTCCAACCACTGTGGAAATCAATATGGAGGTATCTTAAAAAACTAAAAATAGATCTACCATATGACCCAGCTATAACACTATTGGGAATTTACCCAAAGGGAGATGGGTTATCATACCACAGAGACACCTGCATCTCCATGTTCAATGCAGCACTTTTCACAATAGCAAGGATATGGAATCAACCAAAGTGCCCTTCAACAGAAGAATGGGTAAAAAACTATGGTATATATACACAATGGAATACTACTCAGCAATCAAGAAAAATGAAATAAGGTCATTCGCAGCAAAATGGATGGAATTAGAGAAAATTATTTTAAGTGAACAAACACAAGCTCAGAAAGAGAGACACCACATGTTCTCACTCATATGTGGGAGCTGAACCAAAATTATAAGAAGGAAAAATCCTATTCAAAGGTCGGATCAAAATAAAAGGGGGGGAAAGCTAAGAATGGTGTCAATATAAATGTCTAGAAAATGCATGCAATTGTTCTAACAAGATAAAAACAAAGACCACTACAGGAAAAGTTTCTATCTTAAACAGAACTGGAACCCAAGGACATATAGAAAAATATCACCAACTAAAAGATAGAGAAGACTTAGATGGGGAGGGTGGGAAAGGGGGAAGCATAGGGGAAGGTAAGGGGTATCCTATATGAATAATGTACATCAAAATGCATATATGGAAATGCCACAATGAAAAGCATGTCAGAATGAATCACATTAAGGTGTACATTAAAAATTTCCAAAAAAAGGGCCGGGCGTGGTGGCGCACGCCTGTAATCCCAGCAGCTCGGGAGGTGGAGGCGGGAGGATCGCAAGTTCGAGACCAGAGGCAGTCTACGTAATTTAGCGAGACCCTGTCTCAAAAAGTAAAAAAAAAAATGGGCAATGGGCTGAGGTGCAGCTCAGTGGTCTAGCACTTGCAGAGCATGCAGGCGCGAGGCCCTGGGTTCAACCCCCAGTACGGCAAAAAAAAAAAAAAAAAAAAATCCAGAAAAAAGAAAAAAAGAAATGCCTATTCTCAGCCCAGTGCAGACCTAAGGAATCAGATCCCTGAACCCAGGCGTGGGCCCTGGCTGGCTTTCACAAGCCCTCTGGGTACCTCGGAGGCATGTGAAAGCTTGAGGGCCACTGCTCTACAGCCACAAACTCAAGAGCTTCAGCCACTCAGGGAGGCAATTAAAATTCGGTTTGGTGGCTTGGGATATAACTCAGTGGTAGAACACTTGCCAAGTACATGTGAGCCCTGGGTTCTCCCCAGCACAGTGCATGCCTTTACCCTGTCCCCACCCCGCTGCCATAATTCTGCTGAGAAGATGGGCAGTTGACTATGCATATATAGAAAACCAAGCAAATGAAAAAAATTAGCTCTTCTTTTTTAAGGAAAAATACAAGTTGTATAAAAACAAGAGAATGTCATACACTGCACCGCCCAGTTGTACCATGAATTACACTCATATAGCCATCCGGATGTAGACATGGATACTGAGGGGACCAAACAGGAAAGGCAGCTGTCCAGCAAGACTCAGGAAGAGTGATAGGAGCATATTATTTAGAAAGCAGGTGTAACCCTCAGAAAACTGTCAACAGGGCCCTGTGGGGACAGGACGAGGGGTGGGGAGTATGGGACAGGGCACTGCTGCCCCTCACAATGGTCCTTTTAATATTACTTAACTTGGTCAATTTCCCATGTGAACACAATGAAAGTCACAGATTCAAAACAACTCTGTGTTGGCCAAAAGCTGGGTACTATGGGACATGCCTGTACTCTCAGCGACTCGGGAGGTGGAGGCAGGAGGATGGCAAGTTTGAGATCAGAAGCAGCCTGGGTAACTCTGTGAGAACCTGTCTCAAAATAAAAAATAAAAAAATGGGCTGGGATGCAGCTCAGTGGTACAGTTCTTACAAAGCATGCAAGTGCAAGGCCCTGGGTTCAAGTGCCCCAGTACCACAAAAACAAACAAACGGACACCCTATTTTGTTGGCCAAGAGGACAGACAAGCACCTGACATGGGGTAGGGGCAATGCTTTCTGCTCTAGGGAGCCAGAGGTAGACAAAAAGGTCTCCATATTGAAAGATCTTATGGTAGGGAACACATGCCACCCAGGCTGAGCACAAGTAAAGCTAGAACATGGTCCACTTGGGGGTACAGGGAGAAGAACAGGTTGCCTGGGAGGGGAACCCCTACACCTGAAGGGGCTTGGATGCCAAGCAGGAAAATGCAATGGGTTTTGAAAACACTAAGGAGAGTAGCTGGATCTGGATAGGCAGAGGGGTGGCCCACATGGAGTGGGAGGACCACAGACCCCAATTCTCAAAGCTGGGCCTGGGGAAACGCAATTTGCAAGAGTGTGTGAGGTCAACGGGGAGGGCTGGAGCACTGGGAGCAAAGAACTGGGTTTGTTTTTCTGCTTTGTCCTGGGACCTTGTTATAAGTACAGAAATGAATTTACCGCAAAGCAAACAGAGCTGAAGCATCAAGGCGCCGCCCACCTGCAAGGGCTCTAGCACAGCATTTGCAAGGTGCCACACAAACACCTTCTGTAAATGGACATAAGTCAGCTCTGCTGACTGCAGATCTCACCTTGTCTCTCTCCACTATGACTGCTCCTCTGTAAGAGTTGGCATCAGATGGCCCTGGAGTAGATATGGGCAGTTTGAGCAAAAGAGAAGCTGAGCAGACATATTTACCTTGGGTTTGATGAGATCTGTCTGTGGGGTTTGCAGTCACATATATCCATGACTGTTAACCATCCTGTATAGGAATGGCTTCCAGAAGTGCTCCTCCTGCCCACCATGCCAACCGGCCTGGCATGCTGGAGCCTATGCATGTCACCTGGCACTAGAAGTGTGCGGATCATGGAAAGAAATGGGGTTTCAACTATATACAGCTAGAAGCAAGTCTGAAAAATTCTTCCACATCTTACAATATATAAAATATACCACTATATGAAGGGAAATTAATCGACAGTTCTCAGCTTGATGGCAACCCAAAAAATTGATACAGTATTACCTGTAACAATTTTTCTAAACTATCAGGAATAAACTTCAATCAGCTATGCAATAGGAAAGGCTCCATATAAGGAGCCAGGTGCTGCCTACAATCCCAGTACTTGGAAGGCTGAGGCAGAGCCTAGGCTACATAGCAAGACTTTATCTCAAAACAAAACAAATAAACAACAACAACCCTAAAAAAACTGTCATTCAAATATGCAGAGTCTGAAGCCAAAAATGATGAAAAATGTACTACAAAGATTGAGAAGCAGTGAAAGCATTGTTATTTTTACATTTTGTGGTTTTTGCAGCATTTGTTAGCATTTTTAAATGCTAACAGCTGGGAATGTTATTCTAAATAAATAACTTTGGTAGCTAACTCAGAATCTATAATTGTGTGTGTGCGTGTGCATGTGTGTGTGTATGTGCGTTTTATTTTTTGCAGTACTGGGGGTTGAGTCCAGAGCCTAGGCAAGTGCTCTACCACTAAGCTGCACCCCTAGCCTTTTTTTTTTTTTTTTTTGAGACAGGGTCTCGCTTGGTTGTGCAAGCTACCTCTGGCCTTGAACTCATGATCCTCCTGCCTCAGCCTCCCCAGTAGCTGGGATTATAGGTGTGCGGAAGGTATTTTCTTAAAGAAGGGATCCTAAATAGTTTAAGCACCAGGCTCATGGAAACCTGGCCTCACCCCTGCAGGAGAATTGTCAGAGCACAATCGTAAGGATATACCTCCTTACACACATCATGTGAAAGGTGTCAATGAATACTGTTACTTGTACTGGGGTAGGAGTTGGGGTGGGGGCCGTGGCAACCCAGTCAAGGAGGAGGCCCTGCAGCATGTGGGTGGCTGGGGCTGGAAGAGCAGGGCTGACACCAACAGATGCTGAGGGGGTGGTAGAGTGCGGGAAGGAACAGAGGAGCTTCAGGGCATGGAGACCTCTCAGGATGGGGCAAAGGAGAGGTGGAGGCAAAGGAGAGGTGGGAGCAGACAGTATAGGGAGCCTGGCCCAGAATCAGAGCTGGAGCGCCAGGAGCAGTGGATATTTGCCTCTTGGGAACGCCCTCCTCTGCTTCTCCACCTTTTGCCATATAAAACCTAAACTGTCAGCATCAGGAGTTACTGAGAGTAGCTGACAGTAAAACAGTAGAGTACTGGGTGCAGGTGAGAGAGTGGGCACTTGGAGCAATGTGTCAAACACACCTTCAGCTAAGGACTCACAAAAAGGTCACTGCTCGCTGTCTTTCTGCCCTCACTGCGCTGTGTGGCTAGAGGCTGTTTTCTCCAGTCACCACCCTGATCACTGCAGAACATCACTTAGCTGATGTGTCCCTCTTTGTACAGGTTATGATGACCTTGTAGGGTTTCTGTCTGTCCCAGTCATAGCCTTCTTAGCCATCCCCTCACCCAATAGTAGGCAGGTAGGAAGCAGCAGAATGCCCAAGATGGAGCAGAGTTCAGGACTTCCTGACCAGACTCCTAATGGCAGCATCTTTATCTCCCTCCTCTCCTTTAACAAGAAAACAAGACACAAAAAAATTTTTGTTGTTCTTGGCAAGTTGCAAAAACAATCTCTTAAGATAAAATCCATAAAACCCCTAAACACTATACTTGTGATACTAGAAGCTCTACATGAACATTTTTGTTTTAAATAAAAAAAAACCGTTTAAGCCTTGTTTGTTCACAGATCTAAATTTGAAAACCACAGAAACGCTTAACATCATTCACTAGACTTTACCCAGCAGTGTCTGAATCCTAAAATGGCTTATCCTCAAAGAAGAGAAGCTTTACGGGAGAATCTTCAAGTGCCTGAATCTCCTGACAGTGCTCTGGGGAAGGCAGTTGTAGAAGCTGGGCAGGCAGCACCTGCTCACAGAGTAGATCTGCTTTCTAGGAAGAATGTTCACCCTGAACTACAAGGTTGCTCTGCTGTGCAGGAAGGACTGGGGTTCTCCTTTAACCACAAGATGGATAGGGTAAAGTCTCGCAACACCTTTTTACCTGCTAGGCCTTCTGCCTGTTAGTTGTGTCCTACGCCACTGAGCCACACCCAGCCCTGTCACAACACGTTTTAACTCACACATTCTTTAGAATATGTTCACACAGATGTGTGTGTGTGTGTATGGGGGGTGCTGTTTGGCTATAGAAGGCCAATGCGCCCACAAGTTACCAAAGCACAACCACATACCTTAAGAAGCAAAACACAGAGCAAACACAAAACAAAACAAAAAACATAGAGCAAGCCTATTTCCTACCAGATCCAAGTCTGTCCCAGCTGTCCTGGGAGAAGCACTGCTCTTCGCCTCACCAATGTTGATGGTGTACCTACTATGTGTCTGACGCTGTTGAAGGAACTGAGGAAAATGCAGGGAACACACACACACACAGAAGGGAAAAGGAGAGGAGACACTTGCTTATTTATGTATTTGTCATCATTGTATTAAAAGTCAGAACAAGACCAAGTGCTGATTGTGGATCAGACCATGAACTGTTCACATGCTGGTTCAAACTAAAACTGAAGAAAATCACAAGTGTACGAGAGCCAGGGTATGACCTTAAGTATATCCCACTTGAGTCTAGAGACCACTTCAAGAACAGGTTTAACGCATTAGACACTAATGATAGAAGACCAGACGAGTTGTGGCATGACATCAAAGACATCATTCATGAGGAAAGCAAAAGGTTATTGAAAGACAGGAAAAAAGACATGTCAAAAGAGACTCTGAAACTTGCCCCCTTGAATGATGAGCAGCTAAAGTAAAAGGAAGACATGATGAAGTTAAGGAACGAAACAGAAGATTTCAAAGGGCAGTTCGAGCAGACAAAATCAAATATAATGACATGTTTAAAGAACTGGAGACAGAAAATCAAAAGAAAGAGCACATTCAGTTTTTCTCAAGCTTAAGTAATTGAAGAAAAAAATTCAAGCCTCAAGTAGCAATACGGAAGGATTCTACAGGGAAAATATTAAACAATGCAGGAAACATCAAAAGAAGATGGAAGGAATACAGAGTCACTATACAAAAATGAATTGTTGGATGACCAACCATTTCAAGAGGTTGCCTATGATCAGGAACCAATGATACTGAAAGACAAACTGGAAGATGCCTTGAAGGCAGTGGCAAAACACAAGTCTCCAGGAATTGATGGAATACCAATAGAGATGTTACAAATGGATACAGCACTGGAGGAGCTAACTTGTTTATGGCAAGAGACTTGGAAAACAGCTACTTGGCTGAATGGAAGATATCCATATTTGTGTTTATTCCCAAGAAAGGGGATCCAACCAAATGTGAAAATTAACAAAAGATATCATTAATATCACATGCAAATAAAATTTTGCTAAAGATCATTCAAAAGCAACTGCAGCAGTATATAGACAGGAAACTGCAGGGATATCAAACTGGATTCAAAAGAAAACATGGAAGCAGGGGCATCGTTGCTGATGTCAGATGGACATTAGCCAAAAGCAGAGAATACCAGCAAGATGTCTATGTTATACTGACTATGCAAAGGAATTTGACTGTGTGGATCATAAATTATGGATAAATAAATTATGGCTAAATAAATATGGATAAATAAATATGGATAAATAAGTTATGGATAATGTTGCAAGGAACAGGAGTACCAGAGCACTTAATTGTACTCATGAGGAATCCATATATGGACAAGGAGGCAGTCATTCAAACAAAACAAGGAAACAATGCTTGGGTTAATGTAAGGAAAGCTGTGCATCTGGGCTGTATCCTTTCACCATACCTCTTCAGTCTCTATGCTGAGCAAATAATCCAAGTAGCTGGAATTTATGAGGAACCTGGCATCAGAATTGGAAGAAGATTCATTAACAACCTGTGTTACATAGATGACACAACTTTGCTTGCTGAAACTAAAGAGGATTTGAAGCATTTACTAAAGATCAAAGAAACCAGCCTTCAGTATGGATCGTGCCTCAACATCAAGAAAACAAAAATCCTTACAACTGGGTCAGTAGGCAACTTCATGATAAATGGAGAAAAGATTGAGGTTGTCCACGATTTTGCTTTACTTGGTTCTATAATCAACACCCATGGAAGCAGCAGTCAAGAAATCAAAAGACGTATTGCATCAGGAAAAGGTCTTGGGAAAGACTTCTTTAAAGTGTTTTAAAGATGTCACATTGAAGATGAAATGCACCTGACTCATGCCATGGCATTTTCAGTTGCATCATGTGGTTGTGAAAGCTGGACACTGAATAATGGAGACAGGAAAAGAATTGATGCTTTTGAATTATGGTGCTGGAGACAAATATTGAATATACCGTGGACTGCCAAAAGAACCAACAGATCTGTCCTAGAAGAAGTAGAACCAGACTGCTCCTGGATGGAAGCAAGGACGGCTAGACTGAGTCTTATGGACATGTTGTCAGAAGGGACCAATACCTGGAGAGGGAAATCATGTTTTGGAGAGTGGCAGGTCAATGAAAAAAAGGAAGACCCTCAACTAGATGGAATGACAGTGACTGCAACAGTGGGCTTAAACATAAAAAAAGATCGTGTGCCTGGCACAGAATTGCAGAGTGTCTTGTTCTGTTGTGCACAGGGTCGCTATGAGTTGGACCTGACTCAAGGACACCTAACACTAACACACACACACACACACACACACACACACACACACACACACACAATTTATTTTTGGCAGTACCCAGGGCCTCCCACATACTTTGCAAGTGCTCTACTACTTGCCTGCACCCCTAGCCCATTTTTTACTTTTAGTTTGAGTCTGGGTCTCGCTAAATTACGCAGGCTGCCTCTGGCCTCAAACTAGCGACCCTCCTGAGTTGCAGGGATTACAGGCAAGCGACACCACGCCAGGCCACTCTCCACTCTCCATTTTTCAACCCCAATTGCTGGTTGTCTTTAGCTCCAATGGCCTAACAAATTCCTCCCGTGCCAATTACTGAGCAACCACTTTCCGGAAGGAGTCCAGGGAAGTTTTGATTTAAGGTGCCTGAAGAAAGACAATCGAGCCTCACGTCTCCATGAACCTGGGTTTTCCAGCCTAGGCATCCAGAACCGGCTGCTGATCAACTCGAAGGTCCTTGAAAACAGACAGCTGCGGTATTCTAGCTGGGAGAGACTGGGGTATTCTAGTTAACTTTCAAACGCCAAGATCAAGTAACCTGTGGTTAGCCAACCACCTGCCAAGGAAGTGAGGCTGCGTCTCGCACCCCAGTCCCGGGTGGCTGTGCGCCCCGCCCGGCCGCACTAACGACGTGCTCACCTCTCGGGGGTGCAGGGGTGAAGGGGAAAAGGCGCGTCCCGGAAACTAACACAAGCACTTCTTTCACAACCTCACAGCCCTGCACCTCGGTGTGCGGGTGCCAGGCGCCCACTCACAGCTTGCACTGTGGCAGCAAGCCGCCCGCCAGTGTCCGAGAGAGCCGGCAGCTGTAAGCACCGGACTCGTGGTTTGCAGAGTTCCGAGGGGGTGTGACCCAGCCTGCCCAGCCCCGCCCGGGGCTGCCCTCCCCCGCCCTCCGGCGCCAGTGTCCGGCGGCGGCCGCGCTCACCTGTCCAGCCCGCAGCGCCAGCTGCACCGCTGCCTCGAAGCACTCCTCCCAGGGGTCCCCAGGGGGCACGGCCTCGTCCTGGCCGCTCGGCTTCATCGTGTCCTCGCCGCGCCCTGCCACCTCCAGCCCTCCTCGGTGTGCTGGGGGGGGGAATTCCAGCTCCCACTGGCTCCCGCCGCCCAGACACTAGGGCTCCGCACGCCCTCCCCTGGTTCCCGCCAAGCTGCGCCTCCGCCTTGCGCAGCGCAGCCCCGAGCAGGAGGGACCAGGAGCGGTCTGCAGCCCAGGCAGCAGAGCTTCGCGTCGGGCAAGCCGCCCCTCCCAGCCGCGCGGCAAGCTCTACTCCACTGTCAGCCCCGCCTTATTCCAGGCCCCGCCCCCTGAGGCACTTACTGAACAGTAACGAGCGCTGAATTTCATCCTCTCCTAAGGTCCTCACTGTACAAGGCTCCGTCCATATTCCCGCCCTCCCCGCAGCGCTGCGAGCCTGGCCCCGCCCCTCAGCTGAGCCGGGCCTGGCCCCGAGCCCCGCCTCCCCCGCGTGTTGATCCAGGCCCCGCCCTTAACCCCGCCCTTATCCCCGCCCCTGACCGCGTCGGGTGGCTGCCTACTCCAGAGCGTAGGTGTGTGCCGGGCACCAGCCGGCCGCAGCAGCTCTGCTTTTACTGTCCCGCGATGTGAAGCCTGCCTGGCAGGCACAGACCTGGAAGGGAGCCGCTGGGGTCCCGGGACAGGGTGCTGCCAGGGCGAACATGCGCGACGGAGGGGACAACTCCGGTCCACCTTAGGTAGCTCAGGGTTCGCCTCCGACCTTCTGGTCCCGGCGCGGACTGGGCTCGAGCTATCGGCTGGTCTGAGCCAGGCTCTCTGGATCCAGGGCGTGAGGGGAGGACAAGTGAGCACCTTCCAACGGGTCGCTTCTGGCCTGAGCCCCTGGACGCCAGCCTGCGTGGTGGGCTGCCTGAGCGCTCAGTGCAGTGGAGAGCACAGAACCCAGGTGTCCCCGGGTGTGGGCACCCAAGCAGCAGTGTTGGTTAGAAAAGGCTCTCCAGCTGGAAGACATCATTATGAAAGCCACTAGGTTTCATTAAGGTGCTCAAACTCAAATTTGGAGGCTGAACTGTGATTTTTGACTAGCCTTTCGGTAAGCGAGAAATTATCTTTTCAACTGTGAGCTCTTAAGGCACCAGGAGAACACAAATACTGGGCATTTCCTGACTGTGAATGCATGGTGTTCAAGAGTTTAACTTCCTGAATTACTCCGCCTACCCTTTTTATAAAAGCGGCTGACCCACACAAAATTATGGTATACTGGGGTGCTACTTCTCAGAACCTAGGAAGATAAGGAGAGTTTGTGTAAGAATCTTGATGGGAAATTTTGTATATAGCGAACGTAATGTTGGGGTAAAACTTTGTGTGTGTGTGTGTGTGTGTGTGTGTGTGAACATTTTATGTTGGAACTCCTTGTGAAGAAACTTTAGGTGTCTGGTGGTATGAGAGAAAAATTACAGACAGCAGGAGGAATTAGGAATGCAGATCTGGGCACAGCTTTAGGGACTCTACTTCAGCCAGCCTCCTCTTCCTATAACACAGAAAAGGAGACAAAGGATTGTCTTGCTGCAGTTTGGGGCAGCTGAAGACTTTCTTGTCCATCTTCATTGTTCAAATTTTTAAAATAATGTTACAAGATAGAGAGCTGGACTTTGAAGACACTTGCGACCGTGCTCTAAATTAAAAAATGAAATGTGCTGGGCACCTGGTAAACACACTTGTAATCCCAGCCACTGGGGAGGTTAAGGCTGGAGGGTCACAGGTTTGAGGGCAGAGGCTACCTGCACAATTTAGTGAGACTCTGTCTCCAAAAAATTTTAAAAATAGGTCATTGGTAGAGCACTTGCCTAGCATGTGCCAAGACCATGGGTTCAATCACCAGTACAAAAAGGAGGAGGAAAAAGAGGAGGAGGAGAAAAAATTTTCAAATGTTAGTTTTCATTAGAGGTCAACACTAGGGAGTGATGAAATTTCGCTTTGGCCTCTTACTAGCTCCCTTTTCTGAACACCTCTCCCCCTCCTACCTGGACTTGGACCCAAATGGAAGCTCAGTTATATCTTTAGATAATTTTTTATTACAGATCTAAGCCTATCTAGATATCTACAGAAAAGACTTAATAACTGCATTGTCAAACTGACAGGTATCTTAATGGAGAATAGTGCGGTTTTTGACGAAGCGCAAAGCTTAGAGCCAGCCAGATTTTCCTACAGTATTGGCATCATTTCTTCCCTGCTGTGTTCAAGGTACAAATGATCTTTAAAATACAAAAAAGAAAACCACCTACTTTTCTCAACTATAAAATGGTCTTTTATAACTATTATCCCACACACATCTGTCAGTTTGTCGCACTATGGGGGCTTGTGTGTTGTGATGAGGCTGAGAGCTCTGCCACTGTAACCTCAGATGTGAGCAAGGTTACCCATGGTGGACAGGTTTTCAGCTGAGCTTCCAGACTAAGATAGACTAGGGAGTAGGACCTGGCAAACCACTCCTGAAACAACTAGCCATTGAAAACCCTATGTATAGCAAAGAAACACTGTCAGATATAGTGCTGGAAAATGAGCCCCCAGGTTGGAAGGCAATCAAAAGACTACTGGGGAAGAGTTGCCTCCTCAAAGTAGAGTCTACCATGATGACTAAAATAGAGTAAAGCCCCAGGGACCTCCATTTGCTGATGTGGCATGACTCAAAATGAGGAGAAACAACTGTAAACATCCATTAATAATTGGAACATGGAATGTACGTAACATGAATCTACGAAAATTAGAAATCATTAAAAGAGAAATGGAGCACATGAACATTAACATTCTAGGCACCAGTGAGCTAAAATGGACTGGCATAGGCCATTTTGAGTCAGACAATCATATGGTCTACTATGCTGAGAATGATAAACTAAAGAGAAATGGGGTTGCATTCATCATCAAAAAAGACATTTCAAGATCTGTCATGAAATACAATGTTGTCAGTGATAGAATAGTATCCATACACCTACAAGGAAGGCCAGTTAACGTGACTATTATTCAAATTTATGCACCCACCACTAAGGCCACAAATGAAGAAAGGGAAGACTTCTATCAGCTTCTGCAATCTCAAATAGATCAAACATGCAATCAAGACATACTGATAATCACTGGTGACTAAAATGCAAAGGTTGGAAACAAAGAAGAAGGCTCAGTAGTTAGAAAATATGGTCTTGGTGACAGAAACGAAGCTGGAGATCACATGATAGAATTTTGGCAGACCAATGACCTTTTCATTACAAATACATTTTTTCAACATCATAAATGGAGACTATACACATGGTCTTCACCAGATGGAACATACAGAAATCAAATTGACTACATATGTGGAAAGAGACGATGGAAGAGCTCTATAAAAAATGTCAAAACAAGACCAGGTGCTGACTGTGGATCAGACCATCAACTTCTCATATGCAAGTTCAAACTGAAGCTAAAGAAAATTAGAATAAGTATACGAGAGCCATGGTATGACCTTGAGTATATCCCACCTGAGTTCAGAGACCACCTCAAAAATAGGTTTAATGCATTAGACACAAATGACAGGAGACCAGAAGAGTTGTGGCACAACATAAAAGATATCATTCAAGAAGGAAGCAAAAAGTTATTAAAAAGACAAGAAAAAAAGAAAAGACCAAATTACATGTCCAAAGAGACACTGGATCTTGCCCTGGAACGTCGAGCAGCTAAAGCAAAAGGAAGACATGATGAAGTTAAGGAACTAAACAGAAGATTTCAGAAGGCAGCTTGAGAAGACAAAAACAAATATTATAATAACATGTGCAAGGAGCTGGAGGCAGAAAACAAAAAGGGAAGAACATGCTCTGTGTTTCTCAAGCTTAAGGAAGTGAAGAAGAAATTCAAGCCTTGAGTGGCAGTAGTGAAAGATTCTACAGGGAAAATATTAAACGATGTAGGAAACATCAAAAGAAGATGGGAAGAATACACAGAGTCATTATACAAGAAAGAATTGGTAGATGACCAACCATTGCAAGAGGTTGCATATGAAGAGGAACCAATGGTATTGAAGGACGAAATGGAAGCTGCCTTGAAAGAACTGGTGGACCACAAGGCTCCAGGAATTGATGGGATACCAATAGAGATGTTTCAACAAACAGATGCAGCACTGGAGGTGTTAACATGTTTATGCCAACAGATTTGGAAAACAGCTACTTGGCCAACTGACTGGCAGAGATCCATATTTGTGCCTATTCCCAACAAAGGGGGTCCAACTGAATGTGCAAACTATTGGACAATATCATTAATATCACACACCAGCAAAATTCTACTAAAGATCCTTCAGAAGTGACTGCAGCAGTATATAGACAGGGAATTACCGGAAAATCAAGTGGGATTCAGAAGAGGTCGGGGAACCAGGGACATCATTGCTGATGTCAGGTGGATATCAGCTGAAAGCAGAGAATATCAAAAAGATGTCTATCTATGTTTTATTGACTATGCAAAGGCATTTGATTGTGTGGATCATAACAAATTGTGGATAACACTTCAGAAAATGGGAATACCAGAACACCTAATTGTGCTCATGAGAAATCTGTACATGAACCAGGAGGCAGTTGTTCAAATAGAACAAGGAAACACTGAGTGGTTTAAAGTTGAGAAAGGTGTGCGTCCGGGCTGTATACTTTCACCCTATCTCTTCAATTTATACGCTGAGCGAATAATCCAAGAAGCTGGACTTTATGAGGAAGAATGCGGCATCAAGATTGGAGGAAGACTCACTAACAACCTGCGTTATGCAGATGACACAACTCTGCTTGCTGAAAGTGAAGAGGATTTAAAACATTTACTGATGAAGATCAAAGATCATAGTCTTCAATATGGGTTACGAGTAAACATCAACAAAACAAAAATCCTTATGACTGGTTCAGCAAGCAACTTCACAATAAATGGAGAAAAGATTGAGGTTGTCCAAGATTTTGCTTTGCTTGGTTCTATAATCAACACCCGTGGAAGCAGCAGTCAAGAAATCAAGAGACGCATTGCTCTAGGAAAAGCTGTGGCAAAAGATCTCTTTAGAGTATTGAAAAGCAAAGATGTCACATTGAAGATGAAGGTGTGTCTGACTCATGCCATGGTATTTTCAGTGGCATCATATGGTTGTGAAAGCTGGATTGAACAAGAGAGACAGAAAAAGAATTGATGCTTTTGAATTGTGGTGCTGGAGACGTCTATTGAATATACCATGGACTGCCAAAAGAACCAACAAATCTTTCCTAGAAGGAGTGCAACCAGAGTGCTCCTTGGAAGCAAGAATGGCCAGATTATGTCTTACATATTTTGGACATGTAGTCAGGAGAGATCAATCCCTGGAGAAGGACATCATGTTTGGGAGAGTGTCAGGTCAACGCAGAAGAGGAAATCCTCCACCAGATGGATTGACACAGTGTCTGAAACAATGGGCTTAAACATAAATAAGATTGTTTGCCTGGCACAGAATCGGCAAGTGTTTCGATCTGCTGTACATAGGGTCACTATGAGTCAGACTGAACTCGATGGCACCTAACAACAACAACAACATACATATACTTGGCTCTTATGCATTTGCTACTATTATTAAAGACTGGTTGCTGGGAGTTTATGTAGCTCAGTGGTAGAGCTCATGCTTAGGATATGTGGGACCCTGGATTCAATTCCCAGCACCAAAAACAAGAAAGACTGATCATGCACCTCAAGGGACCAGCATACTGGTTGACCCATAATAGATCCTTAATAAATCAAACCAAATCACTGAGTAGGGAAATCAGCTTTTTCTAATGGATTATGCAAATCTCTCATGTCTTAATGATGATTCTCAGTGGAAGTGTAAAAGAGCTCTTCACCAGCATGCTCTGGATTCCACTCTGCACATTGCCACTTTCAGAAGCCCTTGAAGCCATGTTAACTCTGACAGCCCCCCGCCCCGGACTGTGCCCTGGCTTGAAAAACTATCTCCTTGAGCTGTGTGTGGTGACTAATCCCAGTGGCTTGGGAGGCAGAGGCAGGAGGATCACAAGTTCGAGACCAGGGGCAGTCTGCATAATTTAGTGACACCCTGTCTCAAAAAAAGTAAAAAAAAATGGGCTAGGGGTGTAGCTCAGGGGTCCAACACTTGCAAAGCACGCAGGCATGAGGCCCTTTGTTCAACCCCCAGTACCGCAAAAAAAAAAAAAAAAAAAAAAAAAAAAAGCCACCTATCTCCTAACTGCCCCTTCCCACCCCATCTCCTAGGGCACACCCCCAGAGTGTGCTCTGATGGCCAGAGGGCACAAGCATAGTGTGTGGGCAGAGGCCAAAGAAGCCAGTGGTTGCAAGTGGAGGGACATCACGCTGGAGTCATTCCAGAAGTGCCTTCCCTGGTGTCCTTCCTGGAACAAAGAAAAGGCTAAATAAGCAAGTGTCAGGTATAGTTTTCTTCTGTCTGCTTCTCTAACTTCCCCAAGTTACTTTGAAATCTGATCATTGTCGGGGTCCAAGTGGGGATTGGGGACCCACTGGACCAGGTTAGTGTGGTGGCCGGAGGCACCAAAGAAGGACCTTGGGAGACCTTCTGCGGGAAACAGGAGAGGGAAAGTTTATTGGGTTACTCCCCAAGTGAGGGGCAACCAGCAAGCAGCCCCTGTCAAGTGCTAGCTCAAAGCCTGCACATAGAATGCTGCAGGCTCACTGATGGTACAGCTCAGCCTTAAAGGCATAGCTACAAGCAGTTGAAGTTCTGCTGGGCTGGAGTTCAGGTGGCCTTGATTCTCCCAGCTCGCCTTCTTTGCCTCCCTCCTTCCCAAGGATGGGAGGAATTGAGAGGATTTTCAAGGCTTGCTTGTAGCCTTCAGCGCTTTGGGGCCCCTGGTCTTGACATGTCGGCTTGCCAGGTGATCTTCCACAGGATTGGGGAGCACTGGATTGAGGTGATGAGGTCCAGACAGCAGTTGATAGATGGTGAGAGGTGAAGGGGGTCCGGGGGCCTGCTTATATAGACTCCTGGAGGGGATAGCCAATCAGGGTGCATTCCTGACAGGTATGGCAGGTAAACTGTCATACCTGCCAGGTAGGGGCAGTTATTTAAATGGGGTGTTTTTGGGGTGCAGTGGGGACTGGTAGGTAAGGTTAGTAAGGGTCCAATTAGGTAGGGTACCTTAGGAGCCAATCAGGGGGCTAGGGGTAGCCAATCAAAGTTGAGGTGGTTGAGACTGGGTCAGGCTGGTCAGAGGTCATCTTTGCTCACTCCATGGGAGGGGTAGGAGTGAGTGAGTGGAATGTGGCCCTGGGGTCACCTAGAGGTCAGTCCCTCATGCTGGTCTGAGGGACCCTAGTTATGGGGTGAATTTTAAAAATCCCCAACAGATCATGATCTCCAAGGCCAAGATAAGCTGATTTGCACATTATATGAACTTTTTGGGTTGTTTCATCTTGTTGAAATCCCTAGAATTGGGCCCAGGCTAATGTCTGACCATTCTTAACCTTATATGTGGAAAACTGAATTGTGGGCACTCCTCATTCATTTGCTCACCTCTTAAGCTTAGAATGTGACTCTTTAAGAGCTAGAACCTTTAAGGAGGTAATTAAGTTAAATTAGGGTCCTTAGGGTGGGCCCTATCTAAAATTTCTGGTGTCCTTATAAGAAGAGGGAATTTGTACACAGAGAAAGGCCACATAAGGACATACAGAAGATAGTTACCTGCAAGCCAAATGGAGAGACTTCAGAGAAGCCAGCCTGCCCGCACCTTGATCTTGGGCCTCCAGCCTCCAGAACTTAAGAAAATATCTTTGTATCTTAGGCTTCCCAGGCTGTGGTACTTTATTACTGGCAGCTCAAAGAGACTGATTTGCCTTGGGTGCTGCACACTCCAGGTTCTAAGGACCTATTTTCACCTGACAAGACTTTCGGGGGCCATCAAAGCACCACAGAAGGGAATCTCAGAGCCAAGCCCCTGCCCATGACCCAGCCAGAGAGCTCAGGGTCACGTGTTCAGCTGGAGTCAGCTGCACCTTTTTACTCAATTAAGTCAGGCAGATGATTACTAACAAATGATCTCCATTTACCTCTCCCCCACCACTATGCATGGACTCTCAGCGATAAACAATCCTAGGCCGCCTTGCACAGCTCCCTTCCAGCAGAATTGTCTGTTAAAAAAAAAATCAGGATATGTCATTTCTCCGTCTCTGGGAAAATCTCCTAAATCATATTTTGCCATTGAGCAATGGATTAAGATGGTGGTCAGACCTTTCCTGCTGAGTGTAACCTTGTACAGATACTCCCTGAAAATTCACACAGTAGTGTGCTGGCTTTCAAAACTTTGTAGAGCTTTTCTGGACTCACATTTCTTCTCTGCTTTGCCTTCCAGTTACTCCTTTGGGTCCCACAATAATAGATCCTGGAGACTATGAAATGATACTTCAATTATTGGTCCCACCTTCATTCCATTTATCTCAAACCTGTAAGATCGCCATCCTCTAAAAATAAATGTCTAATATTTCCAATTTTATGCATCTGAAATTCTTTGGAATGACTTTACAAGAAATTAGTGATGCTAGCCTAGCAGATGCCTGCAACCATAGCCCTGTGGCATCCGATCCCGTCAGATCTCAGAAGCTAAGCAGGGTCGGGCCTGGTTAGTACCTGGATGGGAGACTGCCTGGGAACACCAGAAGCTGTAGGCTTGGGAGAAGGACCTGGCAACCCCCTCCCAAAAATCAATCTGCCATTGAAAACCCTATGCACAGCAGAGAAGCACTGACAATAGTGTTTCCCCTGTTGTACAGAGGGTTGCTATGAGT
>VMDO01005608.1:0-55508 GCA_007922755.1 Pedetes capensis
TAGTGCTTTATTTTTAGCAGTATTGAGCCCATGGCTATGTGAAATAAGTTATTTTAGGGCCATAATAACAACTCTCTGTTTCTCTGACTGATTGGAATGGAAAGTTTATAGACTTGAACTTGCCATTATCATTTTGTATGAGCATTATTGCCCTCAAAAGAATTCATCTAACCCTACAGCCTTTATAGTCATAATTTTGTAACATCCAGTATAGCAGTAGTTTGGACTCCAAAGCATGTAGGTTAACAAGCATTTCATCACAATCAATGAAAGGCAAAATATACATTACTAACATCCTACTTTCTGTTGACTTAGAGCTCAGCAAAATGTTCTATCCCAAGGACATAACCAAACCAATTCTCAAATATGACTTTTAGGATCTGTTTCCAGGAACCACTCCTGTTACAACCTTCTTTATAAATCAGGAGACAGAAATGGTACAGAACAGAGAGACTTTAACATAAGGAATTTTTCTTCCATACAGTATTCTATTATTCAGTTTCACTTTTCATAGTTTCATTTACCTGAGGTTCTAGTCCAAAAATACATCATGAGAAAATACAGAGAGAGAAGGAGAGAGAGAAAGAGAGAGACCACATTCACATAAATTTTATTAATCTCTTTCTGTGCCTAATTTATAGATTTAAATTTATTATAGGTATGTATGTATAGGAAAAACATAGAATATACATGATTCAGCATTCTTCATGGTTTGAGGAATCCACTGGAGTCTTGAAACAAATCCAGGGGTAATGGGGTACTATTGTATAAAATTGTTAATTACAAAATCTTAAGGGTAAAATGTTGTTGCTAGGTGTTGTTCTGTTAGGTCTGACTCATAACAACCCTATGTACAACAGAACGAAATACTCCACGATTCTGTGCCAGGCACACAATCTTTTCTATGCTTAAGCCCATTGTTGCAGCCACTATGTCAATCCATGTAGTTGAGAGTCTTCCTTTTTCTTGTTTACCTGCCACTCTCCCAAACATGATGTCCTTCTACAGGGATTGGTCCTTCCTAACAACATGTCCTAAATAGATAAGATGCAGTCTAACCATCCTTGCTTCCAAGGAACACTCTAATTGCACTTCCTCCACAGGATGGATCTGTTTGTTCATTCATTCATTCATTCATTCATTCTTTCTTTCTTTCTTTCTTCTTTTTTTTTTTTGGTGGTACTGGGGGTTGAACCCAGGCCCTCAAGTTTGCATGCTTTGCAAGTGCTGTACCACTGAGCTGCACTCTCAGCCCACTTTTTTACTTTTTTGAGACAGGATCTCACTAAATTACACAGATTGCCTCTGGTCTCGAATTTGCGATTCTTCTGCCTCTGCCTCCCATGTCATTGGGATTACAGGCATGCACCACCATGCCTGGATGATGTGTTGGTTCTTTTGGCAGTCCATGGTATATTCAATATTAATCTCCAGCACCATAATTCAAATGCATCAATTCTTTTCCTAGTGGATGTATACTTAGATAGGTAGGAGGGTATTTTGAGGGCCAGGCTCACCTGTTAGGCAATAGTCTTTCTTCTTTAAGAATATGGAGTGCATCTTTGACTTCTTGGCCTTAGGCCCTATAGGAGCCTCTTGAAAATCACTAAACACAAAATTTTCAGGCTTAAACAAATCAAGCAAAGTACTGCCAACCTGTAATTACCTTTATTGTTGTTCTTAGGTGCCATTGAGTCAGGTCCAACTCATAGCTACCCTATGTACAACAGACAAAACACTTCCCGATTCTGTGCCAGGCACACCATCTTTTCTATGTTTAAGCCCATTGTTGCAGACACTGTATCAATCCATCTACTTTAGGGTCTTCTTTTTTTTTTCATTGACCTGTCACTCTCCCAAACATGATGTCCTTCTCCAGGGATTGGTCCCTCCTAAAAACATGTCCAAAATACATAAGACACAATCTACCCATCCTTATGATGCAACTGAAAATATCATGGCATGAGTGAGGTGCACCTTCATCTTCAATGTGTCATAATGAGAGAGCTTTAAAGATGACGGAAGTATCAACTACAGGGAGTAGTAGGGCTGAGGACACAAAGGGAAGAGGTTGGGATTATTAAAACTTTTTAAAGCATAAATACTTGGGGAGGTAAAACTCGGACTTGAGAAGAAGAAACTTATCAGGTGGTACTGGAATATCCAACTTTAAAACAAGGACCTGTGAGCCTCAGATCCAGCTAGTTTCTCTAAGGGGAGCTGGATTAAACCATTTCTGCAATTGGAAAGGTTACAAATGGATTCAGTTGTTTCTACCAGTAGGTACCTCACTTGCCTAGGTGAAGAAGCATTGCCAGAGTATTGCACAGAGGGATCTAAATAAGTCCATAAGAACTAGATAGCAGGGAGAAGCCAGACCTTTCTTTCTTCTCTACTGATAGGGCTAAACAGAGACTTCACAGGCAAATGAAGAAATCTGGTTTATAAAGTGCCACACTCGGTGGCTCAAAGCAGACTATAGAAGAAAGAGAAGGAGAAGGAGGAGGAGGAGAAGGAGAAGAAGAAGAAGAAGAAGAAGAAGAAGAAGAAGAAGAAGAAGAAGAAGAGGAGGAGGAGGAGGAGGAGGAGGAGGAAGACAGATGAAATGAATCGATCTAGCTAGACAGCTAGCTATCAAGAAAAAATATAAGCAGTTAGTCTGCACTTCTGGAACAGGTGATGAGGCCATGGGTGACATTTATGATTTATTTTTTTCATTACCAATTTGTGTTCCCGTTTTAAAATACTTAAAGTATTACACATATACAAGAAAGTAGATAAATGTCATGCATGAATACCTAGAAAATTTTGCAAACTTATCACACCAGGCACACAAAAATCAGATCAAGAAATAAAATGAAATATGATGAAAATGACACATTACCTCTGTGGTCTTTCTCCTAAAAAATATAGCCCTAAACACATCATGAGAAAAGTATCAGACAAATGCCAGTTCAGGGACATTCTACAATACCTGATCAGTCTTCTTCAAGATTATCAACAATAAATCAAGTCTAATAAACTACTATGGCCAAGAAGAGCCAAATGAGACATGACAACGAAATGTCCTACAGTAGTATCCTGGAAGGGATCCTGGAACAGAAAAGTAGTATTGGGTAATTACTAGAGGAATGTGATAAAACTATGGGCTTTTTAATAATAATAACACTATATCAGCTGAGCATTGTGGCACACCCCTGTAATTCCAGTGACTTGGGAGGCAAAGGAAAAAAGATCGCAAGTTTGAGACCAGAAGCAGTCTGAGTAATTTAGCAAGACCCTGTCTCAAAAGAGTAAAAAAAAATGGGCTGGGTATGCAGCTCAGTGGTACAGGACTTGCAAAACATGCAAGTGGAGGCCTAGGGTTCATCCCCCAGTACCACATAATAATAATAATAATAATTAACAACAACAACAACAACAATAATAATAATAAATCAATTCGCTAATTGTATTAAATGTACTATGGTAATATCAGATGTTCAAATAAGGAAATTGGTGTGGGATGTGTGGTAATTCTCTGCACTTTCTTCATTTTTTCTGTAAATTTAAAATTATTGTAAGATATGAAGTTCAATAATAAAATAAAAAAGGAATGGAGCATAACAAATGTCCAAGAAATACTCTCATGACTTTCCTAATAATTCCTCTATCCAATCAACCCACAGATAATTGCTTCTTTGGTTTTCTGTGTAAGCTTTGCCTGTTTTGAACTTTATAATATTGGAACCTCACAGCATGCTTTCTCCTTTTTTTGTTCAACTTATGTTTGTGAGATTCATTTGTGTTGTTGGATTTCACAGTAGTTTATTATTTTTAATTGTTTATAGTATTCCACTATGTGAATATAGAATGGTTTATTTGGCCATTATACTATTTTAGGCATTTGGCTTAATTCCAGATTTGGGCTAATATAAATTATGCTCCTAGGAACATTTTTGCACCTGAATTTTGGTACATGTTTCTATTACATATGTATCTAGGAGTAGAAGTGGGGTTTCATAAGATATATATGCATATGTCTAGCTTTAGCAGATACCACCACAGTCTTTAAGAACTGTTTATATAAAATTCCATTTCTGTCTACAGCAAAGAAGCTAGAAAAAACATTGCTCCCAGTTTAACACAAAGAATAATAAGATAAAATACAAGATCTAAACATTTCTCAATACAATCAGAGACCTCAGGTCTCAGGCAGAGATAAGATATCTATGCCATAGAACAGAAGGGAGAGGATAAACAGGTAATTTTTTTTAAAAAAGTTATAAATGCCTAGCATAGTTAGTGTGACTATATAGAATGCTCAGTGAGAGAGAAAGAGGAAGGGGGAGATAGGGCACCATTAACCCCTTCAAGAGCATTACCTATATGACTGGAAGACTTCTAACTAGGCTGTGCCAAGGCTCATTCAAGAATAAATAGATAACCTAAAGAGTTCTAAATAGGCCGGGTGTGGTGGTGCGTGCCTGTGATCCCAGTGGCTTGGGAGGCAGAGGCAGGAGGATCACAAGTTTGAGACCAGATGTAGTCTGCGTAACTTAGTGAGACCCTGTCTCAAAAAATGAAAAAAAAAATGGGCTGGGGGTGCAGCTCAGTGGTCCAGCACTTGAAGAGCATGCAAACACGAGGCCCTGGGTTCTACCTCCAGTACTGAAAAATAAAAGTTCTGAATATATTCTTGAAGATTAGAGTACAAATAGTATGATAGTCTCTATAGATGCAGATAAAGCAGTAGACAAAATAGACATCGATTAATGATAAAAGTCTCAGAAAATTAAGAATTAATGGGAACTTAACATTGAACACTAGGCAGCATGGCACAAAAGGGGGGAGAATCCCCCTCAGCAGGCCTTTAAACAAAAGAGAAAAGGACACTGTAGGTGCATTAAACAGGCACACAACCTGGTGCTCTGCAAAAATATAGTTTCAGATGGGAGATCTGTGATCCATGCAGCCAGCAGATGCTGGAGGAGCCCCTTGCACACTTCCTAGCTTGCTCACTGGTGCTGTGGTAAGGAACCATCTGAAGAGAGGTCTTACCATCAAATCTTGCTATTATTTCTCATGTTCTCATCCCATATACTTTTCCTCTCTTTCCTCTCTTTCCTATTCTTTAATTTTCCTTTCTCCATCCCTCCTTTTTATTATTTATTAATACACTTATCCTCAGTAATTTTTAAATTCTCCATTTATCATATAAGTATCTTAGCTCCTTTCTTCTCTATCCTTATTGGGGGTATAGTTGTTTCCAATTCTTTTTTAAACTATATTTAAATATCTGGTTTGTTTCTGAGCTGTTGTTCTTGTTATTGTGATCTGTTCTCTCTCTTCTGATGGATAATGGGGATTGAGACTTCAAGATAGGGATACTTGCTAAGAAGACCACGATATAAAATTAAAGAGATATTTATCTCAACATATATGCAAATCATAATGTAGAAACACAAGAAACATGAAAAAGCAAGTAATATGATTCCTCCAAATGTTCATAACTCTTCAATAACTAAATTCAAATATACAAAATTGGTGAAATGCCATACCAAGAATTCAAGTCTAATTTTAAAAATAATCAATGATCTGGAAGAGGAGGCAAATAAACAGATAAATAAAATAAAGAAGTCAGTTCAAGGCTTGAAGAGATGATTGAGGAATTATCCAGATAAGAATAAAGAAAGAAATAAGCAATCATGACAACTTTTAAGAACTCTGGGACACATTTATGAAACCAAACCTATGAATCATTGGGGTAGAGGAAGGAGCTGAGATATAAACTAAAGGCATACAAAATGAATTCAATGAAATTGTAACAGAAAATTTCCCATATCCAATGAAAGATATTGACATCCAAGTACAGGAGGCATTTACATCTTCAAATAGATATGACCAGAAAAGAGCCAATCCATATCATCTTATAATTAAAATACCAAGAGTAAAGAACAAGGAAAGAATATTGAAAGATGCAAAAGAGAAGCACCAAGTTACTTAGAAAGAAAAAATCATCAGAATTACATAAAACTACTCAGTGGAAACCCTAAAATCCAGAAACACATAGGAATATATATTTCAAGCCCTAAGAACAAATAATTACTAACCAAGATTACTATAACCAGCAAAGTTATCCTTTAAAATCAATGGAGAAATAAAGACATTTCAAGATAAGCACAAACTCAAGCAATTCCTTACTACTAAGCCAGCATTGCAGAAGACACTTAAATGAACATACAAACAGATGAGGAAGAAAGACATTCACACTCATGAGAGCTCAGAAAAGTATGTTTCATGAGAAGAATAAATGAGAATTAGTAAAGAATTGAACATTATCAATTGAACATTACTAACTTGATAACCCATCAAACTTCTAAGATAAGTAAGGAAGAAGGAAAATAACAAAATGTATGTGAATCAACCAGGACAAAACCCAACAAAACTCCAGGAATTAGTACACACGTGTTAATAATAACCTTAAATGTAAATTATCTTAACTCTACAATTGAAAGAACCAGAGTGACTGATTTGGATTTAAAAAAAAAACAAAAACTGGTTTTTGTTGGGAAGAAATATACCTTACTGGCAAAGACACTGCAAGTAAAAGGATGAAAAATGATATTCCAATAAAATGGAATCCAAAAGAAAATTGGAATCACTGTATTCATATATGATAAAGGAGTCATCAAGCCAAAATTAGAAAAAGATAAAGAAGGACACTACATACTAATAAAGGGAACTATCCATCAAGAAGATATAATAATTGTAAATATATATGCACTGAATGTTGGTACATCCAATTTCATTTTAAAAGCTGCTGGATATAAAGGGACAGAGGTCCGGATACAATAAGAGCAGGAGATTTTAATACCCCACACTCATCAATAGATAGATCATCCAGACAAAATTTAGTAAAGAATGTTCAGAGTTAAATGCCGCCATAAATCAAGTGGACTTAACAGACTTGTACAGAATATTGCACCCATATCTGGAGAATACAGATTACGCTCAACAACCCATGGAACTTTCTTCAAAATAGATCACATTTTAGGCCATAAAGCAAGTCTTAACAAATTCAAAAATTTGAACTAATTTTTTGTATCTTATCACATTATGGAATAAAACTAGAAATAAACAGCAAAAGAAGCTGCAGAAAACATGAAAACGTGAAGATTGAATGATATACTTTTGGATGGCCATTGGCTCATTTAAAAATCAGAAACAAAATTAAAATCTTAATAGAATCAAATGAAAATGGAAACACCACTTACTAGAAGCTGTAGACTACAATGAAGGCCATTCAAAAAGGGAAATTCAATGCTATGAGCACTTACATGAAAAAATCAGAGAAAGTTACACATGTTGGTGCACATGTGAAATCCCAGCACTCAGAGGTTGAGGCAGGAGGATGCCAGCCATGGCTATATAGAGAGACCTTGTCTCAAATAAAACAAATAAAAAAATTAGTAGAATGAATCCAATTTGATCATGGTACATGATCTTTTTAATATATTGGTGAATTTGGCTTGCAAATATTTTATTGGGGAATTTTACATCCATATTCATCAAGAAAATTGGCCTACAGTTTTCTTTGTGTGTGTGTGTGCCCTACATTAGTTAGCATTTGTGTTATTGTGACCAAAATACCTGACAGAAACAACTGAAAGAAGGAGAGGTTTATTGGACTCACGGTTTCAGAGGTTTTCAGTCCATAGTGATGGGGAAGGCATGTTGGAACAGTAAGCAGGAGCACGTGGTGGAGGAGAACTCTTCACATCTCAGCAGACGGAAGCAGAGAACATGAGTGAGGTATCACCTTCAAGGGCCTGCTCCCATTGGCTAACTTCTGCTAGCTAGGTGACACCTCGTAAAGGTTCCACAGCCTCCCCAAATAGTGACAGCAGCTGGACACCAAGTTTTCAAACATGAGCTTGTGGGAGATATGTATATTCAAACCATAACATGTTTCTATTGTTTTAATAGAAACCTTGGAGTGGATAATAGTGGCTTCATAGAATGAACTAGGAAGTGTTCCTTATCTATTTCATGGAATAATTTAAGGAGCACTGATGCTAGTCCTTCTTTAAAAGTTTGATAGAAAGCAGTGGTTCTCAGCTTTTCTTTGTTGGGAGACTTTTTATTGCTGCTTCAATTTCATTGTTTGTTATTAATCTATTAACTTTTTATATCTTCTTTATCTAATTTTGGTAAGTAATATGTGTCTTGATATTTATCAATTTCTTTTACGATTTTTAATTGTTGAAATATAAGTTTTGAAAGTGTGTCCTAGTGATTCTCTGGATTTCCATGATATCTGTTGTAATATCACCTGTTTTAATCTCTGATTTTATTAATTTTGATTTTCTTTCTCTTTCTTTTGGTTAGGCTAAAGGTTTGTCAATCTTGTCTATCCTTTCAAAGAACCAATTCTTTGTTTCATTGATCCTTTGTATGGTTCTTTTGCTTTCCATTTTATTAACTTAAACTCTGATCTTTATTATTTCTTCTATTAATTTTGAGTTTGGCTTTTTTCAATTTTCAAAGATCTTGAGGTGCATCATTATTTACTTGAGATCTCTTTGACTCTTTAATGTAGATGTTTATAGCTATAAACTTCCCTTTTATATCTGCCTTCACTGCATCCCACAGATTCTGGTCCATTTTCATTTTCATTTGATTCTGTTATGTTAGGTGCCGTGGAGTCATATCCAACTCATAGTGACCCTCACAGGGTTTTCAATGGCTGATTGTTTTGGGATTGCCTTGGGAATGGATTGCCACGTCCTTCTCCCATTTTTTTGGTGCTGGGATTTGAACCCGGGATTTCAGAGACTGCAGAGCAGCGCTCTACCAATTGAACTAAATCACAGCGACCTTCCCTTGGTTTTCAATGGCTGATTGTTTCGGGATTGCCTCCGGAGTGGACTGCCATGTCCTTCTCCCATTTTTGCGGTGCTGGGAATTGAACCCAGTATTTCAGAGACTGCAGTGCGGCGCTCTGCCAACTGAGCTAAATCTCAGCCCCCCATTTGATTCTAGGATATTTTAAAATCTTCCCTGCAATTTCTTCAATGGCTCACTGATTATTCAAAAGTGTATTGTTCAATCTCAAGGTACTCATATATTTTCTCTAGTTTCTCTTGCTGTTGATTTCTACTTTTATTCCATTATGATCTATAAAATAGAATAAACTATTTAAATTTTATTGTATAATGTTTTCTTTTCTTTTGTTTTCAGCACTGGGGGCTGAAGACAGGGCCTTGTCCATACATTACAAGTGCTTTGCCACTGAGCTTCATCCCCTAGCTCTTTTTTTTAAATGTTTTATCTTGTAACAGAGTCTCACTAAATTATGCAGGCTGCCTGTGGTATCGAGCCTGTGATTCTCCCGTCTTGGCTTCCTGAGTCACTGAGATTACAGATAGGCACCACCATGTCAAGTTCTTAAGATTTTCTTTATATCCTAAAATAGTATCTGTTTTGGAGAAAGTGCTGCTGAAAAGAATGTGTATTCTCCAGCTGTTGGGTGAAGTATTCTATAGATGTCTGTTAAGTCTATTTGATCTGTACTGTACTATAACTCTGATGTTTCTGTGTTGATTTTTTTTGTCTGAATGACCTATCTATTGGTAAGAGCAGAGTAGAGAGTCAAACACTTCTATTGTATTGAGAACTATCAGAACTTTATGTCATGATGAAGTTGGATTCATTCCAGGAATGTAAGGATTGTTCAACATATGCAAGTCAATAAGTCTAATAAAGTACATAGATAGATTCAAGGACAAAAATCGTGTGATTGTCTCAGGTGCAGAAATAGCCTTTGACAAAATTCAACTTCCCTTTATGAAGAAACTACGAACAGAAGGATCATGCCTCCACTTAAAAAAGGGTATATATGACAGACCTATTGCCAACATTGTGCTTAATATTGAATAACTGAACACATTTCCTCTAAAATCAGGAGTGAGACAATGTTGTGCACTACCATCACTCTTATTCAATATAATATTTGAAATCCTAGCCAGAGCAATAAGGCAAGAGAAAGAAATTAAAAGGATACAAATTATCCTTGTTTGCAGATGATATGATCCAAAACTTAATCTGAAGACACTCAGATCTGATGAACACTTTCAGCAAGGTATCAGAATACAAAATTAACATACAAAACTCAAAAGCTTTTCTATACACCAACAACAAATTTGATAAGAAAGAAACCAGGAAAATGAACCCATTCACAATAATACCCCCAATATCTTAACTCAGGAATAAACCTAACTGAAAAATCTAACAGTGAAAGACTGTTATAAAAATAAAAATGGTAAAGCACTGAAGAAATAAACTGAAGAATACACTAGAAGGAGAAAAGAGCCTCTCATGCTCATGGATCAACAGAGTTAATACTGTAAAAATGACTGTAGTACCAAAAGCCATTTGCAAAGTCACTGTAATCTCCATCAAAATTCCAATTAAATTCCTCACAGAAACAGAAAAAAAATTCTAAATTTCATATGGAAGCACAAAAGAACCCAAGTAGTTAAAGAAACATTTGGGGATAAAAATCAATGCTGGAGGCACCATAATATCCAACGTCAAATTACACTATAGAGTAATAGTAATAAAAACAATATGAAACTGGCACAAGAATAGACATGTAAACTAATTGTATCAGTCAACTGATTGTAATTGTGGCAAAGAAACCAACTGAAGAAAACTTATGGGAGAAAGTATTTATTGAGGCTCATGGTTGGAAGATTAGGCCATAATGGTGGCAGGACAGGTATGGCAACTGCAGACTACATGGCTTGTGGAAGAGAATTTCACATCTTCACCATCAGGAAGCAGAGAGCAGAGAGTGACTGGAGCCATGAGGCCTGGTAAAAACCTCCAAAGGCCCAACCCTGGTGACCACTTCCACAAAGCTGAGTCCTGCCTCCCAAAGTTCCATGGCTTCCATAAACAGCACTGCCAGCTGGGGACTAAATGTTCAAACACATGACCTTTGGGGGAATTTTTAGATTTAAAACATGACACCAATGGAATAGAATAAAGGAAACAAAAATCAACAGTGTAGCCATCTGATTCTCAACAACAATGCCCAAAATATACATTAGAGAAAAGACAGCCTCTTCCCAGTAGTGCTGGGAAAACTGGATAAACATGTATGGAAGACTGAATCCTCACACTCTACAAAAATACATTCAAATATGATTAGAGGCATTAATGTAAGATCGGAAACTTTGAAATTACTAAAGGAAAACATAGCAAAAACACTTCAAGGTACAGGTATAGGCAGTGACTTTTTCAGTATGGCTCTGGAAAGAAGAGCCAAAACTGACAAATGGGATTGCATTATATTAAAAAGCTTCTGTGCAGCAACGGAAACAATTACCAGAGTGAATAGGCAGCCCACAGAATGGGAGAAAATCTTTGCCAGTTATTCATCTGACAGAGGATTAATATCTAGAATATATAAAGAACTCAAAAAATTAAACACCAAAAGAATAATCTAATTGATAAATGGGCAAATAAATAGAAATTTTTTCACATGAAAAAATATAAATAGCCAATAAATACACGAAAAAATGTCAATATCTTTAGCCATTGTTGTTACTGTCAGGTGCCATTCAGTCAGGTCCAATTAATAGAGACCCTCATAGAGTTTTTGGGAGTTGGAGAGTTCTGTCATCCATTTTTATAGTGCTGGAGTTTGAACCAGCATCCTCAGAGAGTGTGGAGTAGCACTCTACCAACTGAGCTAAAACCCAGCCCATCTTTGGCCATTAGGGAAATGCAAATCAAAACTACATTGAGATTTCAGCTCATGCCAGTCAGAACATCTATCATCAAGAAAACAAGAAACAACTAATGTTGGTGAGGATATGAGCAAAAAGATATCCTTGTACAACACTGTTAGTGAGAATGTAAATTAGTTCAGCTACTATAAAAATCAGCATGGAAGTTCCTCACAAGTCTCAAAATAGAACCACCATATGATCCAGCTATACCACTCCTGAATATATACCAGAAGGAATCAAAGGCAGCATACAATAGACAATACCTGCATGCCTATGTTTATTGCTGCACTGTTCACAATAGTCAAGTTTTGGAATCAGCCTAGGTACCCAACAACAGCAATGAATGGGTGAATAAAATGTGATATCGGTACATGTATTTTTTTAGCCAAAAGAAGAAGAAAATTATGTCATTTGCATGAAAAAGAATGGAACTGGACATTATCATGTTAAGTGGCATAAGACAGAATCACATAGAGAATTATTGCATGTTTCTTTCATATGTGGAATTTAGAAAAAGAAAACCTGAATGTAAAAAAAAAAAGACTACTAGGGATGTGGAAGCAAGAAAGGAGGGGAGGGAGTGGGGATGAGAGAGGGTAATAGAGGAATGAATATTATCAAAGTGTGTTATATTCATGTATGGAAATTTCATAATGAAACCCATTACTTTGTCCAATTTTTATTTCCTAGTGAAAATAAATAAATGAATGAAAAACTACTCTAAAAATTGATGAGAACTTAATTCACTTAAACATGAGCTGAACATGATGGTGCATATCTATCTGTGATCTTAGCACTTGGGAGGCAGAGGCAGGAGGATAGCGAGTTCAAGGACAGCCTGGGCTATGTAGTGAGTTCCAGGCCAGCCAAACACTGCTCAAAAATAAAATTAGAAGCAAGCATGAAAGAAATGAGAAATGCATATATGAAAAATCTTGTTAACTTTGTGCATAATAGTTAAAGACACTATGTTTTCCATCTACAATTAGGGACAAGGCCATTATGTGCATTCTTATTCCTATTTAACATCAGCTTAGCATTACTAACCAGTGTAGTGAGGAAATAAAAAATAAGCATACAGTTTGGAAAGAAGGAATTAGAAGTGGGTATGCATACAGTTGAAAACTTTTTCTAGCTAGCCAATTGCATAAAATATGCATAAAATTTAGTAGAATTAATAAGTTAGTACAGGAAAATAGCAGTGCACAATATCAATATACAAAAGTCCATAGCGTTTCCATCTACTGTTAATGAATCACTGGAAGTTGAAAATTTTACAAAGTATCATTTATAGTTGAACCAAAATATGTGAGACATTTAGGGCTAAATATAGCAAAAATAAGCAAGATTTGTATATCAAAAATTCTATACCACAATATTGGGAGAAATCAAAGAAGGCCTAAATTATTAGAGACACACCAAGTAAATATATTTGAAGCCTCAGTGTTGTTATGATATCAGTTCTCCTAAATACATGTAAACATTTTGCACAATCACTATCAAAATATCAGCCTGACTTTGGATTTTTTAAATGGAAAACTACAAGCTGATTTTGATAAAATCAAACAAACAAGCAATAACAAACAAGCAATAATTGACAAAGCCAAAGCTCTATTGGAAAAGAACACAGTTGGGTAATTTACACCACTTGATTTTAATGCTTACCATAAAATTAACGTAATCAAGACCCTGTTCCATTTTTTTTAAACTTGTTGTTTTTAGGTGCCGTCGAGTTGGTGTTTGACTCAGTGACCCTACGTATAACAGGCGAAACTATTGTCAGTGCTTCTCTGCTATTCATAGGGTTTTCAGTGGTGGACTGATTTTTGGGAGTGGGTTGCTGGGTCCTTCTCCTGAGTCTAAAGCACCTGCTGTTCCCAGGTGGTCTCCCATCCAAGGACTAACCAGGCCTGACCCTGCTTAGCTTCTGAGATCTGACAGGATCGAATGCCACAGTGGTACAGTTGCAGGCCTTTTGAAATTTAGACATTATAAAAATTAAAGTCAGGAATGCAGGGATGAGTTTAGCAGCAGAATAGACATAGTTGAAGAAATAATCTGGATGATATGTTGGAAGAAAATAGCTAGATTGACATCAGAGAGGAAGGGATAGAATTTACAAAAAAAAAAGTACAAAAGAGAGTGGATTGATGCTTTTTCTCAGGTTTGGAAATTCTATCTGCCATTATCTCCTCAAATATTGTCTCTGCCTAATGTTTTCTCTCCTTTCCCTGTGGGACTTGAAATAAATGTTGGTTAGAGCTTTTTATTGTATTCATCATTGCTCTTGATCTCTCATCTGTTTTGTAGGTTTTCGTAACTTCTTGCTGGATAATTTCTTATTTATTTCCTATTTTACTAATTATTTCTTCAGCCATATATAATCTACTGTTGATCTTACACACTGCATTTAAATATATATATAGCTCAGTTGGAAGAGCGCTACTCCACACTCTCTGAAGACCCGAGTTTGATCCCCAGCACCACTGCAAAAATGGGAGAAGGACATAACAATCCACTCTTTAAGCAATGCCAAAACAATAATCCATTGGAAACATTACGAGGGTCACTATGGGTTGGACCTGGCTTGATGGCACCTAACAAAAACAACATATATATATATATATATATATATATATACACACACACACACACATATATATACATATATATATACATACATATATATACATATATATATACATACATATATATACATATATATATACATACATATATATATATATGTATTGGGGAGAAGGACCCGGTAACCCCCTCCCAAAAATCAATCTGCCATTGAAAACCCTATGAACAGCAGAGAAGCACTGACAGTAGTGTTTCCCCTGTTGTACAGAGGGTCACTATGAGTCGGATGACTCGATGGCACCTAACTACAATAACCATATATATATATATATATATATATATATATATATATATATAAAATCTTCAAGAACTGATATACAAAATTTAATTTTAAGATGTTTTCCGATCTTTTTTATAACTTTATACGTAGTAAGTACAATTATTTCATAGTGTATATCTGATGACTGATATTGTTGACAGGTGCCCGTAGAGTTGGGTCTCACTCGTAGCGACCCTGTGTAACAGATCTATATCTATTTCTATTGTCTCTTGTTGTTTTGGTTCTTAACTGATGGTGTCTGGTTTACCTAGGTATCTGGTTATCTTCTTCTGTCATGCTATTGAAACCTGAGATTAGTGTGATTTTTCTTCACAGACTATTAGCATCTGCTTCTGTGGAACAAACAAGGACTCCTGTAATCTGGAACAAACTTCATCCAAGTTCAAGGTGAGGTTTTTAGACTACTCTGGCTTTATTACTGTTAGGGAGCACTCAGGAATGGGCAACAGGGAAGAATTGCCCCTAGGGAACAAAAGCACCCAGAGCCAAATGCCAGTAAGCTTATCATCAGCCATGAGGAATCCTTGGAAAGGAGATTATGAACAGGCCCTATCCATATCCAGCAAGAAATTCCAAGAAAATAGGGTCTAAACTAGCTCATCGGAATGTTATCTGGACTCCCTGGGGAATAAGGAACTATCTATTAAAAAAAAAAAAACATCTTCAACCATTAGGTTGCTGACTTTCCCTCTTGAGCAGCCTTCTCTGCGGTCTGTCTCAGAGCATAATCTTTCCCATTCCTCTTAATAAACTCACTCCTCTTTCTACTTTATGGACTGCCTCCTGGCTTTCACTTCCCTACCATTCCTTGTCAAATTCTTAACAAGGGGACAAGAACCGAGGATAATATTCCTGTAACATTGCTACCTAGGCTTCGATTTTTTTTCAGTTTGTTCGGGTTCTGAGATTTGGTTCTGATTTCTTTCATCCCAAGAGACTATAAAAGCTAATAAAACTCACAAATTTGGGGATTCGACGTACATCCTTATAAAAAGCAGCTTCCACACTTGCTTAACTCTTCTAGGTTCCCACTTTTTTCAATATTTACCTGCTAAATCCCTTACTATGTTATTAGCTCTTTTGTTTATAACTTTTGATACTTTTAAAAAAGCATTTCAGTCTTCCTTAAAGGGACGTTTCAATCAAATAGCTGTGACTGCAGTCAGCACTCTTTTTCTTTTCTAAAAAGAGAAAAATATATTGTCAAAAAGGGTTATACAAATAATACTGCTAAAAGCTACCTTATAACCTATAATATGACATTAGGGAAAAATCACTGTTGGTAGCTAAAGCCCTAGCTCTGAGCATGGTAGCACTCTTCAGGGGTTCATCTTCAACAAACAGGGACCAAGAGAAGGAAGGTTGGGAAGGGTAGGGGTAATGGTCACTACCAGTTAACTGGTCATCGTGTAGAAACAGAAATGACAAGGAGGTAGTGTCCACTCAGAGAAGCAGCTTTGGAGTCCTGGAAATAAGGCAGCACTTGTCACAAGCATTTCTATCCTTTTATCAGGCAGCCAATATGTATCAAAAAAGACCTTGTACCAATAACTTGGTGATTGGAGGAGGCAAGGTTCTGTGGAGTCTGAGGCTGAGCCATTTGGTTTGGCAATTGAAGGCAATTATTACAATCCTTGAATATAGCTTTTTGCCTATAGTAAACTGATCATTTTGTGGTACTTAGAGGTTGAATCCAGGGCCTTCCACATGCTTTGCAAGTGCTCTACCACTGGGCTGCACCCCTGCCCATTGTTTCTATTATTATTATTATTATTATTATTATTATTATTATTATTATTATTTAGAGACAGAGTCTTGCTAAGTTATAAAGGCTGCCCCTGGCCTCAAACTTGACATCCTTCTGCCTCAGCTTCCCAAGTCACTGGAATTAGAGATGTGTGCTACTGCACCTGGCTTATAGTAAACTGACTTTAAGTCACGCCAAAAGCTTTGGACAGGTTATCATGTAGCAGAAATGGAGCAGCACTTCGGGAAGGAGCTTGGGAAACATTCTTCAGAATGCCCAAGCTAATCCAAGTTATGGGCCTTCTGACACTGTGGAAACTGGCTTCTTCCTCAGTTGTATGCCTGTTGCAGATAAGATGACTCTGAGGTGGAAACAGGGTGGGAACTTTACAAAACCATAGAAACAGTTGGCCATAAAGAACAGAGTGGCAGACTAGAACACAAGCATCTTACTGTCCTGACCAAGGCCAATTTCTATACACCTTATTGTTTCTACAAACTAAGTTACACAGACTGCCTCTGGTCTCTAACTTGTGATCCTCCTACCTCCACCTCCCAAGCCACTGAGATTATAGGCGTGCACCACCGTGCCGGCTTCTATAAACTTTTTTAGACAAGGTCCTTATGTAGCTCAGGGTGGCCTGGAATGTACTGTGTAGCCCAGGATGGCCTCAAACTCATGGTCCTCCTGCCTCAGTCTCCCTAGTATTGGGGTTACCAATGTGTGCCACCATGCATGGCTTGTTTCTACAATATGAACAAAAGGCCCCCCTGGGAGCAATGCCCAGGTGAGGGGAAAGCAGAGGAGCAGGCACCCAGGGTGCAGAAGAGCCCCGGAGGGTGGCTTATGAGTAGTAGGGGCAGAGAAAATGGGTGCATCTGAGCTAGTGCTGTGATCATTATTATGGCCATGATTTACCTGGGGCCCAAGGAGTAGGCCCTCCCTGGAGCTTTTCCCATCAGGCACAGGGCTACAACCCTGGCTTCAACCTTGCTTCGTTCCTAGTTGCTATTCCAGTTGGAACTCAAGGACCAACACTAATCCCATCACCTGGAAGTATCTTGGAAGAAGTGGGTGGGGGGTCTCAGGTCACACTCACAACCTCTGAGTCAGAATCTACATTTTAACAAGATCCCAGGGCAGTCACAGGCACTTTGTGGTATGAAATGTACTGTAAATCTCATATTTCTCTGTCAAGAATTTGTGAAATGAAGCTGATTCATTTTGGAAGTCATGGAAGTACTTTGGGATTAATGTCTGGAAGCAAATTGCTGGAAAAGACAAATGCCTTAGGCAGCATAGGCCTCCACTTGAGGTTCAGCCCAAGGCTGATGTGTAGTCACCTGGCCTCAGGGAAAGCTGAGGGGCTGTTATGCCATGGCAGATGAAGGCACAGATGTGTGGGTGTTGGCAAGAGCAAGCTGGCTTTCCTCAGATTGATTGCCCTCAAGTTGTCTTGCCTTATTAGTGGCCTCTCTATGTGAAACCTCCCCTGGAGCCTGGCCTGGCAGCTCTTGTCTCACACATGCCATCCTCTCAGGGTGCGGGGTGGTGAGGAATTTGAAATGGCCCTTCACATATGTTACCATTTGGTAAATCAGGGTGCATCCTCAGACTGCAGGGAAGGCAAGTCCCCCAGATTTATCATAAACCCAAGAACGGGCAGCACACTGCCTCTAGTGGAGACTGAAAGAGGAAGGGAAAAGCCAAGCCATGGGTTCCCTCAGATGTTTCCTCGCTTTGCCTCCCTTGGTGACGTGTTGGTACTACCCAAGCTGGGACCATGTTGGCACAAATCCCTGTGAACTAAAGGTTATCGTTACAGCCATTATACTGAGGAGATGCGGTGAGCTCAGAGACTCAAAGGCCAAACCAAGGCCGTTCACCTGGCAAGAGAGCAAGACTAAAGCACAGAAGTTTCTGACTCAAAATCGTGTTCTCTTCCAACTGGACCACTTCCTACCCTGATCTTCATTAACAGAGAGTGCACTTTCTAACACAGAGACTCCAGCACTCCCAAGGTTAAAGGGCCTTGAGAATTTTATGCCACATGTTTCTTCAGCATGCAGAATGTCTACCTGATAAATGTTAGAGATGCTTTCCTTAGAAGCCTTTCACTGGCCAGCTCAGCCTGAGAGAGCCCTTTCCCATTAATGCAGATCTTTATCTTTTGGACTCCCTCCCCCAGTACTGACAGCCCAGGTCTGGGACTGACCGTTGGACCTCTCTGACAGAGAGGCTGGGTGAGTCCAATTGCTGCCCATACAAGGATTACTCCTGCTTGTCTGTAGGTCTGGGTCTTCTATTTCTGATAATGCCACAAAGATAATAAAAGGGTTTTTCATGCATAATGAGGTTTCCAAGATCTTTCTTTCTCTTGGTATACCTCTTATCCACTGTTTTGACCTTCTCAAATGTTTCCTCTGTTTATAGAATGAAGGGGTTGGGGGAGGACTTTCTTCTCCTTGTGAAGTCACTGCCATTTATCACATGTTGCCTTACTAATTGCACATTGTCACCTTCAAATCATGGGCCTCACAGAAATTAAAAATCCATCCAAAAACTATTAATTGGCCTGATCTAATAATGACTCAGTAAACAAGTAGATTGGGCATGTTAGACTGTGATTAACCCACTGTTAATTGGTCTCCTGGTTTGGCCAAATACAAAAGTCTCAACTTGTCCCTGGAAACCTGCCAATGCCTTGTTCTGTGGGATGGCCAGGAGCCAGGGCTTCATCAAAGGGGGAGACCACAAAGGCAGTCTCCATTCCAGGTACTTCTGGTGGAGGAAGAACAGAGGAGCCCTCAGATACCATCCAGTCAAGGCCTCATAATTGGTAGATGGAAAACTGAAATCCTGACAAGGGAATTACTTGTTCAGAGGATGTTAGCCATCATGGTACCACTTCTCAGGAGGTCAGCAGAAGGTTCAAAAGCTCCACCCATGCATTCTGGGTAGAGGCAGGGAGAGCAGGGAGGAGTTAGAATCCATGCCAAACTGTGACTCAGGTCCCCCTGCCAGAAGGTCTGACTTAGGGGGAGACTGAGATTATTTAAGCAAATCTTATAAGGTAAAGGGAAGCATGCACTCTCTCTCTTGCTCTCTCTGGATGAATTTCACAGTTCCCTGAGCTCCCAGCCAGAAAGTCGGAATTTCCAGGCTCATATGTTCAGGCTTGAGGGTTCACTCCAGGTTTACCAAATGGTAACGTATGTGAAGGGCCATTTCAAATTCCTCACCACCTGGTGGTACCCAGTGATACATTCCTGCATCTGCCCACTTGTTCTGACCTACCAGATCTGAGCAGTCAGCCCTCTACCAACCAGAGCTTTGCAAACTGTGTGATAAAAATGGAAAATTCTCAGAAGAAAGAATGGTAATCAACTCTGAGGAGTGTGCTTCTGCAAGAGTCTCTCTGGCCTTTTCTCTGTACCTGGTCCTTAGGGAAGGCTCTTCATAGCTGCTGCCCATGAGAATCAACCTTGGGCAAAGATTCTCCACTACTCCTGGGGATGAACTGCCAGGTAAACCTGATGTCACTGTGGCCTACCTTCTACTTCCCTCTGCTTGAGCCTCCTTCCCTCTAGGCAAGGGGGATTGCTCCATCACAGCCTCTTTCCCATCCCTAACACATCATGGAAACCCACTTGAGCAATATCTTTGGCACTAGAGGAGAGGCCAGGGAGAACAAGACCCAGTCCTTTCTCTCAAGGAGCTCAGTCTAAGAATGTAGACAGGCACATTGCAGCAGATCATATCCTTGGGAAAGGTTCTAGATGGAGGGGGTAAGCAAATGGCTTGTGATAGCAGGGCCAAAGGAGCTGTTAATTACTCCAAGGCAATTAGGGAAGGAAGCATACAGAGCTGACCTAGCTCAACTTTGACTGGTGAGTGAAAGTCCAGTTGGGGAGGTGAGAGGTCAGCTCACCCAGATGTAATAGCAAGAGCAAAGCCATGATGGCAGAAAAATGAAAGGTATCTTTTGAGAACAGCCAGAAGCGCTGCATATCAACAGCACAGGGTGGAACAGGAGTGGGAATATGTGACAGCAGATGAGACTAATAGAAGGACAGGGCTGACTGACTCTTTCTAGCCCAGGTGTTCTGCCTCGTTATTGCCACACCACAAATGACTCCAGAACTCAGTTGATTTAAACTCTGGCCATTTTATTATATATCACAATCCTGCGCAGAAAGGAATTCAGGCAGGGCTGGGCTGCATGATTCTTTGGATCAACACAAATCACTCAGTGGTTTTCATCTATTTTCTGGGCTTTCCTGGAGGGCCTGCTATAGCTTCACTTAGGTCTGTTGGGTTGGCAGGGATGACTGGAAAGCTAGGCTCGGCTGACACCATTAACAAGAACACTACACAGGGCCACATCAGTGTGGTAGTCTCAAAGTGGTTCGGTTTCTTACACAACATCTTTGGGCTCCAAGAACTGTGTTCTGACAACCCAGCTAGAAGAAGCATAAACATTTCTCACCCAGCCTCTGAAGTTATACAGAATAATTTTCCTTGCACTTTATTGATTGAAGAAGTCACAAACCCACGGAGATTCAAATGAGCCAGAGGTCCCCACCTTGGCCCCACCTCAAATGAGAGGAGTGTTAAAGAATTTGTCGTATTTAAAGTCTCTACACTTTCCCCACAAAAGCAATCAGCCATGGAAGTGCCCAAACCCTTCTTAGTTATTATCTCATTCTCTATTTTATGAGTTGAAAGTCAAGTGAACTGAACCAGAAGTTGGTTCCTTCTAAGGAGCCTACTCCTAGAGAGACTAAAGGAGCCACAGAGAAGAACTGCCTCCCACCCCTTATCACATCTCATTTTCTAGTCGTCAGAAAATAATAGTAAATGAACATGGTGATTTTTTTTTCAGTACTAGGAGGCTGAACCCAGGGTGTTGCACATACTTTTGAAGTGCTCTACCTCTGAGCTGCCCTCCCAGTCCATTTTTTATTTTTTGTCTTCAGAGAGGGTCTTGCTAAATTGTATAGACTGCCTCTGATCTTGAACCTGTGATCCTCCTCCCTCTGCCTCCCAAGATGGTGAGGTTACAGGTATGAGCCACTGGGTCTGGTGTGACTAACTTTTATGGCACTCTTCAAGAATCATTGGAAAGGATAAAAGGGAAGTGGACCACTATAGGGAAAATATGTTGCCCTGTGACTCTAACAATGACTCTGAGGAATATTATGCGAGTTGGTTTCCTCTCGGCTTTACTTCTTTATAGTAATAGCAATTCCTAGAATACATTTACAACAGCAAATAGGACCCCCAGCACATGGCTCAGAGTCAATGTTAGATATTGCTGCTTACTGTGATACAGAGGCTCTGAGGGTGTGGTACTTGCTCCTGCTCAAAATGCTGCTCACATTCTTATGACTAATGTTAGCATTGTCTTCTCTCTTCTCTCTCTCTCTCTCTCTCTCTCTCTCTCCCTCCATTGCTTTCAGTATGCTTTTCAGTGTCCTTCTGAACATGTGTCTTCCCTATGGCTCTCTTAAATACAACCTCAGGTTATTTTGTCACATTTCATGTGCCCTGGGATCTAGAAATTACATCGGTGTGCTTTTTGCTCCAGACATAACTCCTCTGTCTTTCTTGAAACAAAACAACAAAGAATTTCCCTTTATCCAAGTCCCATGTCATTTAGGCATACCACATTCTGTCCTTCCTTTTCTAATGTACAGATCTTTTTTCTAATATCCTATCCACAATATCCCTATTTACTGAGTGCTTGGCACCTGGCTCAGAATATCCTTCTGCACTCTAAGCTCTGCCATGTATGTGGCTAATTCCTCCAACTCTCTAAGTTTTTTAACTTCCTTATTTCCAAAGACTTTGTTTCCATTTCACTTCAGATTGCAGTAGACCTTGTCATTTCCTGTTATTTCCCACTTCCAGAACCAGTATTTCACGGATCCCACTATTTGGCCACTAGCTCTTCTCCTTCTGAATGCTCTGCTTTCCACTTTGCCATGATCATTCTTCACCATCTTCACTGACTCCTTTAGCTCTCTCGATCTGTCAACCTGTTTCCTTCTCTGCCTGACCCCTCACCCAATTTGGGTTGCATGGCTCATTAGTTCAGTTACCCTCTTGCTGATGACTTGACTAAACCCTCTTGCCTCTAACTTTTTGTCATCTCAACTCTGCATAAACGGAAAAATCTACTTTCTCTTTGCCTGAGTCTCACCATTTGAACAATGCTGGAGAAAATTGTACCCTTTTAAATGCAGGATTATCAACTTCAAACAGTCCTCCAATGCTGCCTGGCAATTCTAAAACATGCCTCTGGTGAACTTCCCCTTCCATTTATCCACAACAACTGTTTCAAATCTTACCTACAATTTTCAAACTTCTACCTCTGACTCAGTGGCTCCAACAATGGGCTTAAACATAAAAAAGATTGTATGCATGGCACAGTGTTAAGTATTTCATTCTGTTGTACATAGGGTTGGTATGAGTCAGATGCAACTGAACCACACCTAACAACAACAAACAAGCTCTCTCACCTAATTTCCCCTTGCTTTCAGCGTAGGACTTCATGTCCAAGTCCACACACACACAAAATAGAAATCATCTGAAGAAAATGCCCATATATTATGACTATTAAACCTATAAAACTACTTATGTCATCATCTTTTTATACTTGTTTCCTTCATTTATATTAGAGGAGGTGGCCATCCTTCAGTCTTGATTGAATCTTCCCCCCATCTTGCTTTGGATCACACTTGGCTCCAATTTCTTATAGCCTTTCCCCATCAATTATTTTTTCTCTTTCTGTATGTGCAGTCAACATCTCTTGCCTGGAATTGGAGTAGTTGTGGAGATGAGCCTCTAATGACTTAGCAAGGATATTGTGTATAACTGGATTAGAATTTTTTGGAATGGGGTTCTTATATGTGCTGGTCTTAGGTATTTTCTTAATCATTTTACATTCTATTTGAACCAATATCATATTTACTGCTATGGATTTATATGCCTGTTTCTCTCTCTTGCCCTAGAAATGTGGTCATTTTGAAATACACTAGCTCAGGCCTTGGATTCAATCCCCAGCACTGCAAAAATGGAGGAAGGACCTGGCAACCCATTCCCCAAACAATCAGCCAGTGAAAACCCTATGAGTAGCATAGAAGTACTGACATACTGCAGGGCATGGCACAGTGTAAGGGAGTGTTTCCTTCTGCTGTACATAGGTTCCCTGTGAGGCAGACTCAAATTGAGGGCACTTAACAACATGAGGTGCATAGGATTGACCCTTTGTGATGTGAGAAAGCAGATACTACAATTTGTCTCTTTGTCTTTAGGTTTAAAGGCAAACATCACATGTTTTCTCTCATGTGGATGATAAATTTCAATATATTCAATATTTTAATATATATGTCATTAAAGTAGAAGGGGGCTGGGATTTGGCTCAGTGGGTAGAGAGCTACGCTGCAGTCTCTGAGGCCCCCAGTTCAATTCCCAGCACCGCAAAAATGGGAGAAGGGCCTGGCAATCCCTTCCCAAGGCAATCCCGAAACAGCCATTGAAAACCCTGTGAGGGTCGCTATGAGTCGGATACCGACTCGACAGCACCTAACAACAACAACAACAAAAGTAGAAGGAGGACTATATATAGGGGCAGAAAAGGGATGAAAGAGAAGGGGTAGAGGACAATAAGGAATGGTAAGTGGCGAAAGGAAGAGAAATATTACATTTGCTTTCAAAGGTAAAATATGGATTTCTATACATGTACATTATATAATATATGTAGCCTTCAGCCATAGCACTGTGGCATCCAATCCTATAAGATCTCAGAAGATAAGCAGGGTCAGGCCTGGTTAGTACTTGGATGGGAGACCACCTGGGAACACCAGGTACTGTAGCCTTGGGAGAAGGACCCAGCAATCCACTCCCAAAAACCAATCCACCATGGAAAACCCTATGAATAGCAAAGAAGCACTAACAATAGTGCTTCACCTATTGTACCTAGGGTCACTAAAAGTCAGACACCAACTTGATGGCACCTAACAACAACTACATATAATATATGTACATTATACATTATATATAATATATCATATATATTATATATATGATATACTATATGTACATATACACAAACAGTACATGCAAACAGAAAGGGGCCCATTGGTGGGGGAGGAAGGGGATGGAGGAGGGGGCCATGAGAGGGTAATGGGGGAGGTGAACATGCACAATGTACAATGATATAGATATATGGAAATGTCAGAATGAAACTCATTAAGTTGTACACTAACTAAAAAAAAAAACTAAAAAAAGAAAAATGAAGAAAATGTAAATGAGAGCAAAATTTACCTTTCTGCTATATAGTCCACAGGTGGATTTGTTGTCCCATCTCATTGTTTTAACCCATATAACAGAGTCTTGTGCTATGGGATTACAGGGGTGGTGCATAATATTCTAGCATCAACAGCAGGGCCATCCCAATTGCCCAGCAGTATTTTGAGCAGGTTGAATAGACTTGTAGAACAATTCTTTTCCATAACATCTGTATCAAGATAAAATTCACTTACCATGAATTCATCCCTTTAAAGTGTACAGTTTCATGTGTTTTATTATATTCACAGTTTTGCTAGCATCAACACCATCTAATTCCAGAGCATTTTCCTTCCTCCAAAAATAGATACCTTTTCCATTAGCATTCATGTCCCACTTCCCATCAAACGTCCTCTCAGCCCTAGATAATCACTAAACTGCTTGCTATCTATTTGGGATTTCCCCATTTGGAGAATTTCATATAAATATAATCATGTAACATGTGACCTTCCTTTTTTCATTATTATTATCAAGGCTCATCCATATGGTAACATGGATCAGTACTTCATTCCTTTTCATAGTTGAATAATATTCTAGGGCAAAGATGTATTATATCTTGTTTATCCATTCATCAGTGATGGACTTTTGCATTGTTTTCATCTTTTGACCGTTATGAGTAACACTGTTATGAACATTCATGTACAAGTTTTTAGGTGGATATATGTTTTCATTTATCTTGGATACATACATAAGAGTGGATTTGCTGATCATATGGTAAACTATGTTTAACTCTTGGAATAATTATCAAGCTACTTTCGAAAGAAACTGCAAAAACAAAAAAGAAACTATAACATTTTATAATCCCACCTGCAATATCCTAGCCAACACATAGTGTAAGAAAAAATATATAAATTTATGTATCTGATGAAAGAGTTGAATGTAGAATATAAAATAAACTCCCAGAAATTAAAAAAATTACTAAAACTGATTGAAATAACTGTGTAGAAATTTCTCAAAGATAATATTCAAATGGTTCACAAAACATGTGAAAAGATTTTAATATCATTAGTTTTGGGGGAAATTCTAATTTAAATTGTGGTAAAATAGATTATACCCACTAGAATGGTGAAATTTTTTTAAACATCTGATTTCAACTCACCTTCACAAAGGAGATAAGTGCCTTAGAAAGTTTCCTGCAAAGAAATAGCAAATTGAAGATAACACAAACCATTAGATGCATACATGAATGACAAGAAAATGTCACCATTGACACTTCAACTAATCTGGGAAGAAACCCTTTGTAAGCTACATGACAAGCCCATCAGATGTGACAAAAATGCAATTATTTGAAATCATCAGGACAATATGAAATGTGATATTTCATCAGTGTTGTTAGTGATGAACTTTGCATGAATTAGTAAATTGCAAAGGAAAGTTACCAGGATTTAAAAAATATTTCTATGCTTTAATAAGTTCATTTCAGATTATCCTTTCTAAAATTCAAGCATTAAGTATGTTTTATAATATACTCATAATATAAACATTGTCTGTGATGAATGTATTTTTGTTAGATGTCATTGAGTCTGGTCCGAACATACTGTATGTATGACAGAATGAAATACTCCCTGATTCTGGGCCAAGTACAAGATCTTTTTTATGTTTAAGTCCATTGTTTCAGACACTGTGTCAATCCATCTACTTGAGGGTCTTCCTTTTTGTCATTGACCTGCCAGTATCCTAAACAAGATGTCCTCCAGGGATTGGTCCCTCCTCATAACATGTCCAAAATATGTCAGAGACATTCTAGCCATCCTTGCTTCCAAGAAGCACTTTGGTTGCACTTCCTCTAGGACAGATATGTTGGTTCTTTGCTCAGTCCATGGTATATTCAATATTCATCTCTGGCACCATAATTCAAAAGCATCAATTCTTCTCCTGTCTTCCTTATGCAATGTCCAACTTTCACAAACATACGATGCAACTGAAAATACCATGACATGAGTCAGGCGCACCTTCGTCTTCAATGTGACATCTTTACTTTTCAACACTTTAAAGAGGTCTTTTGCAACAGCTTTTCCCAATGCAATGCATCTTTTTATTTCCTGACTGCTGCCTCTGTGGGTGTTGATTGTAGATCCAAGTAAAGCAAAATCTTGGGCAACCTCAATCTTTTTTCCATTTATCATGAAGTTGTGTACTAAACCAGTTGTAAGGATTTTTGTTTTCTTGATGTTGAGGCAAAATCCAAACTGAAGGCTGTGCTCTTTGATCTTCATCAGTAAGTTTTAAATACCCTTCACTCTCAGCAAGCAGAGTTGTGTCATTCACTTAACGCAGACTGTTAATGAGTGTTCCTCCAATCATGATGTCACATTCTTCTTCATAAAGTCCAGCTTCTCTGATTTGTTGCTCAGCATATATATTGATGAAGTATGGTGAGAGGGTACAGCCCTGATACACACCTTTCTTAACTTTAAACCGAGTAGTGTTTCCTTGTTCTGTTTGAACAACTGCCTCCTGTTCTATGTACAGATTCCTCATGAGTACAATTAAGTACTCTGGTATTCTCATTCTTTGTAATGTTTTCCATAATTTGTTGAGATCCACACAGTGAAATGCCTTTGCACAGTCAGTAAAATGTAGATAGACATCTTTCTAGTATTCTCTGCTTTTGGCTAATATCCATCTGACATCAGCACTAATGTCCTTGGTTCCATGCTCTTTTCTGAGTCTGGCTTGATTTTCTGGCAATTCCCTGACTATATACTGCTGCAGTCGCTTTTGAATGATCTTTAGCAAAATTTTGCTTGCATGTAATATTAATGATATTGTTCAATAATTTGCACATTTGGTTGAATTCCCTTTCTTGGGATTAGGCACATATATAGATCTCTTTCCATCAGTTATCCAGGTCCCTGTTTTCTAAATCTCTTGGTGTAAACAAATGAGCACCTCCTGTGTTGCATATGTTTGTTGAAACACCTCGACTGATATTCCATCAATTCCTGGAGACTTGTGTTTTGCCAATTCCTTTAAGGCGGATTCCATTTCTTCCTTCAGTACAGTTGGTTCCTGATCATATGTAACCTATTGAAATAGTTGATCATCCACCAATTCTTTCTGGTATAATGATTCTGTGTATTCCTTTCACCTTGTTTTGATGTTTCTTGCATTGTTTAATATTTTCCCTGTAGAATCCATTACTATTGCCACTCAAGTCTGGCATTTTTTTCTTCAATTCTTTATGCTTGAGGAAAACAGAGCATGTTCTTCCCTTTTGTTTTTCTGTTTCCAGCTCTTTGCACATGTCATTATAATATTTGATTTTATCTTCTTGAGCTGCCCTTTGAAATCTTCTGTTTAGATCTTTAACTTGGTCATGTCTTACTTTTACTTTAGCTGCTCCACGTTTAAACACAAGCTTCAGAGTCTCTTTTGACATATAATTTGGGCTTTTCTTTTTTTTCCTGTCTTTTAAATAACCGTTTGATTTCCTCATGACTAATGTCTTTGATGTCATGCCACAACTCGTCTGATTTTTAATCACTAGTGTTTAATGCACCAAACCTGTTCTTGGGGTGGTTTCTGAACTCAGGTGGGCTATACTCAAGGTCATACCTTGGTTCTCATACACTTGTTCTAATTTTCATCAGTTTCACTTTGAACCTGAATATGAGCAGTTGATGGTCTGATCCACAATCAGCACCTGGTCTTGTGCTCACATTTGATATTGAGCTTTTCCATCATCTCTTTCCACAAATGTAGTCCATTTGGTTTCTGTATGTTCTATCTGGTGAATTCCATGTGTACATTCATCATTTAGGTTGAAGAAAGCATGTATTTGCAATGAAAAAGTCATTGGTCTGACAATATTTTATCATGTGATCTCCAGCATTGTTTCTGTCATCAAAGCCATATTTTCCAACTACTGAGCCTTCTTCTTTGTTTCCAACTTTTGCATTCCAGTGTCCAGTAATTATCAGTACATTGTTTGCATATTTGATGTATTTCAATTAGCAGAAGTTGGTAAAATCTTCCCTATCTTCATTAGTGGCCTTAGTGATGGGTGCATAAACTTGAATAATAGTCATATTAACTGGCTTTCCTTAGTTTTGTTGTTGTTAGGTGCTATCAAGTAGGATTTGACTCTTAGCGACCCTCATAATGTTCTCTTTTCTTTTCTTTTTTCTTTTCTTCTTCTTCTTCTTCTTCTTCTTCTTCTTCTTCTTCTTCTTCTTTTTTTTGCTTGACTGTATTTATAAAAACTCTTTTTTGACAGGCCAGGTTATTATCTTTTTTCCCTTTATTACTAAATGATGATGAAGTACAGATTAATAAAGCATTGGCTTTTTCCATTATGCATCCTTTACATCACTTCTGGCAACACTTTCATCAACCCACAGTTTATGGAGTCTTATGGCTAATATGCAGTAAAACCCAAATGATTATTTGGGTTATATTCCCCTATTTTTCCAATGTACTCATGAAGTTGCACTGTTTACATTGAGGTTGTCCTCTCCCCATTCATCCCTCCATATTGACCCTCCTCATCCCACCATCCCTAGCCTTTGCTTCCCTCTGCTAGTTTCCTCTCTCCTTCTTTCTACTCTTCATACTGTCCCTTCTTCACTACATTTAATTGTGCATTTTTTATATATCAGTTTAAGTATAGGATTTTTTTCCTTTAAGTATGATTCAGGTCCAACATATAAGTGAGAACAAACCTGGATCTCTCAATCTGCACAAGAGTTAATTTGAAATGGAAAAAAGACTCCAACACAAAGCCAGAAACCTTAAAATCACTAGAAGAAAAGATAGGCAACACGTGCCAACATATACGTATAGGAAAGCATTTCCATAATAAGACACCAATTGCTCAGGAAATTGCAACAAGAATCGACAAATGGGATTACATGAAATTAAAAAGCTTTTGTACAGCAAAGGAAACTATCAACAGTGTTATGGAAGAGCCCACTGAATGGGAGAAAATCTTCACGTTACACATCTGACAGAGGACTAATTTCTACAATTTACAAAGAACTCAAGAAAGCAACTCAAGACAATAAACAATCCAATACACAAGTGGGCAAAGAACAGACAGTTCTCAAATGAAGAAGTTCATAAGGCCATGAAGCGCATGAAAAATTGCTCAATATCCCTAGCCTTTAGGGAAATGCAAATCAAAAAACTCTGAGATTCCACCTAACTCTTGTAAGAATGACCAAGATAAATAAAAAAAATAATAACAAATACTAGCAATGTTGTGGAGAAAAAGGAACCTTCTTACACTGTTGGTGGGACTGTAAATTTGTTCAACCACTTTCGAAATCAATATGGAGATACCTCAGAAACTAAAAATAGAACTGCCACCTGACCCAGCTATACCACTACTATGAATATAGACAAAAGAAGACGAGTCATCATCCCACAGAGACACCTGCATCTCCATATTCAATGCAGCACTTTTCACAATAGCAAGGATATGGAGCCAACAAAGGTGCCCATCAACAGAAGAATGGATAAAAAAAAGCCTATGGTACATATACACAATGGAATACTATTCGGCAATAAAAAATGAAATAATGTCATTTGCAGCAAAATGGATGGGACTGGAGAATATCACCTTAAGCAAATGAAGACAATATCAAACAGAGAAATACCTCATAGGATTTTCATTGGCTGATTATTTTGGGATAGCTCTGGGAGTGGATTGCCACATTCTCCTCTCATTTTCATCGTGCTGAGGATCAATCCTGTTGCCACAGAGAGTGCAGAATGGCACTCTACCAACTGAGCTAAACTCCAGTCCCCCAGAACTACGCAACACTGTGCCATGCCTGTCACTATGTCAGTGCTTCTCTGGTATTCATAATGTTTTCAATGGTTGATTGTTTTGGGATTGCTTTGGGAGTGGATTGTCATGTCCTCCTCCGATTTCTATGTTGCTGAGTTTTGAAACCAGGTCCTCACAGAGTACAGAGTAGCTCTCTACCAACTGAGCTAACCCTAGCCCCTAGGCTTCCTTTTAGGCATATGAATATTATTCTAGCACTGACAACATTGTACTTCAGGACAAATCTTGAGGTGTCTGTTTTGATGATGAATGCAATCTCATTTCTCTTTAGTCTGTCATTCCTAGATAGTAGACTATATGATTACCTGACTCAAAATGGGCCATTCCAGTTCATTTTAGCTCACATATACCCAGAATGTCTATGTTTATGTGCTCCATTTCCCTTTAGACAATTTCTAATTTTCTTAGATTCATACTATGTACATTGCACATTCCAATTATTAATGGAGGTTTACAGTTGCTCCTTCTCATTTTTAGTCATGCTGCATCAGCCAATGGTTGTCCCTGGGGCTTTCCTCTATTCCTGTCATTAAGATTGACTCTACTTTGAGGAGTCATCTCTTTCCCACTTGTCTTTTGAGTGCCTTCCACCTTTGGGGACTCATTTTCCAGCATTATATCTGACAGTGTTTCTCTGCTATTCATAGGGTTTTCAATGGCTAATTGTTTCAGGAGTGGGTTGCCAGGTCCTGCTCCCTAGTCTGTGTTAGTCTGGAAGCTCAGCTGAAATATGCCCACTATGGGTGACCCTGCTGGTATCTGTAATACTGGTGGCATAACTTTCAGCATCACAGCAACACACAAGCCCCCACATGATGGCAAACTGACCAACAGGTAGGGGATACATGTGTGTGTGTGTGTGTGTATATGCATATATATATATATATATATGCATATATATGCATATATATATATGCATATATATATATATGCGTATATATATATGTGTATATATATGTGTATATATATATATGTATATATATATATATATTCAAATATTTGAGATGGATGATCAAAAATGTTTAACAGATGCCATGGGCAATAACAAAAGTGTGAAAATTACCATTTTATACTGCAGACCCAGACTTATGTCCTTCCTGAAATCCCTTCTAGCTGGTTGACATTGAACAAGTTACTTGCCCAATCTGTACTTGAGAATATTGAAAAATGAGAATATTGATACTATTTCCCTCATGGAGTTCTTGTGAGGATTAAAAAATATAATGCACATTTAATGGCACAGTGACTATATGTACTACATGCTCAATAAATATGATGAGGATAGTGATGATGATGATAATGATGATGACAAATTTCTGGAGGTGGATAGCAGATAGATATTCTAGTCCAATAGAATAACAAGCAAGGATTAATTATGAAATCTAACTCCTTATGATCCCAGGGAATGTGCAGTATTATTGCCACCTTCATCCTAGAATAGGATATGCTATTTTGTTCTCATCTTCTCTGAAGTTCTTCCTCCTCCTTGCAAGCTTCCATATCATTTCTAGAGTTTCCATACTTCATTTTCTTAAGATGACCAGAGGAAAGAGAAAAATATGTTACTTTATTATGCCAAAGAGTTTAATTCTTGTTGGTCTTGCCTGTTCCATATCCTCTGTGACCGCTAACTGTGCTTCTCATGGCCATGTGGCACTAATAAGATAATTTTATAAACAAAAGATCTTTTTTTCTAACAAAATTCGGCTTTCATCCAGGGCCAACAGATTCAAACTGCTACCAGCTCATAAAATAGCAATTGTTTTCCTCCCGCCATAAGTGAATGAATAATTGAATGAATGAGCAGTCTTCTCTCCTTGCTGAAAGATCCCAGGGTCTTCTTTCCAATCAAATAAGCAGCTTCACTCTGATATTTCTCACATCCCCCCAGGAGCTGTCCTTCATTCTGCCACTCCAGGCTATCTTGAGTTCATTTAACTTTCTTCAAGTCATTCAGGTCATTGGAGCCAGGTGGGTGCAGGAAGGTTGGAGGGAGGTGGCAATGGAGATTGTTTACTTACAGAGGAGAAGAAAGTAGCTGGATGTAGCAACATGAGCTATGTTTCAAGACATCAAAACTAAGAGTGGCAGACTCAATTCTTTCCTTTTCTTTCTTTCTTTCTTTCTTTTTTTTTTTTTTTTTTTTTTTTTTTTTTTTTGTGGTACTGGGGGTTGAACCCAGGGCCTCACACCTGCATGCTCTGCAAGTGCTGGACCACTGAGCTGCACCCTCAGCACCCCCCCCCTTTTTTTTTTTTTTTTACTTTTTTCAGACAGGGTCTTGCTAAATTACGCAGACTGCCTCTGGTCTTGAACTTATGATCCTCCTGCCTCCGCCTCCCAAGCCACTGGGATTACAGGCATGTGCTGCCACACCCGGCTGCAGACTCAATTATTAACGGAGAAAGCGCTAACTTTTCTGGGTTTTACTTTTTGCCTGTAAAAGAAAGAGGAAGATCAAGAATAGAGAAAGGATCTTGCAAACCAAACATGACAGTGCTTTATATCTCCTTATTACTAAAGGATGGGAAAAAGGACAAATCCTACTGAATTAAATTATCTACATGTAATCCAGACCCAGGAAGGATTGGACACCAACAGGGATTATCCTTGAATGGGGAAATTAGAGTAGTTGTTTTCATCTTTTACATTTTTACACTTTTCAAAACTTAAACAATTGTGATGTGCAAATTTTCTAATAAGTCACCATTTAATGTCTGATGAAAAACTAAGAATGTGATGGATCCCATGGCACACACCTGGAATCCCAGTGACTTGAGAGGCTGAGGCAGGAGGATCACAAGTTCTAGGCCAGAGGCAGCCTGCACAATTTATCAAGACCCTGTCTGAGAAGGAAAATAAAAAAGCCACTGGAGATGCAGCTCAGTGGTGGAGCACCTTGAGTTCTATTCCCCAGTACTGAAAACAACCCCTCAGAATGCAGTCTGATCCCACTTTTGCATCATTTGTATGTATATATAAGAAAATTCCTGAAAGGAAAAAGAGACTAAAAGTATCAGTGTTTTTATCGGAGTGGTAAGACTGTGGAAATTTAACTGATTTTTCTCTATACTCTTTTGTTATGTTGCAAATGTGGGGCAATAAGCACAATTTTTAACCAAAGAAAAAGAAAATATTTAAAAAGAAGTTTAAAAGCCCCTGTTGTGCTACTAAGATGGTAACAAAATTTACTCCAGTTTGCCCCACTTCCCTTCCTCAGCAATGAGCCTTGATCTAGTGCCCTTCTGTTTGAGGTCTGATTTTGATACTTATCCCTACTTTGTGTCTGAGACCAGCTCTGTATTTTAGCATGTTGGTAGAGTCCTACATAAGTCCTGCGAGTAGACACACATGCCCTCTTTGATCTTCTAAAAGCTCACCTAGGTACACCACAGAGCAAAGTCAATGCTTACTACAGACATGCTGGGCCAGGATTCAACCATTCTGAGCCCAGGCCCAGCCCTGGCACCACCAACAGCCATCAAAGCCAGTTTCTGCATGGCAAGGCTCTGCCTCTGCAAATGCTTGGCAGCTCTCTCAACAAAGGAGGAAGACATTTGAGAGCTTGCACAATGTCACCTGCTCAGCAACAACCTCCATTTTCTGAGAGGGGGCTAAGCTACCTGCAGGGCCCTATGGAACTGGCAAAGGGAACTCCCCAGATCCTAGCACATAAATAGGAAAATTACCTGAGGTTCACAAGAAAGTGGCTAGGAGTCATTATCACAAAAATGATAACAGAGTTTGAACAATTACAGGGAACATTGGAGTTCTTGCCAGTCAGAAGTGAGCGATCCCACTAACATCTTGTTAACATCCACTGTTAACATCCATTGATATCCAGATACAAGATACAAGATACAAGAGAGACTATGCATAATGATTGAAAAAAAAATTGAGTGACACCTACTCTATCCCCACCAAAAGCAAGTCTCACACTAAGATTGAAAAGTTCTGCAGGATGGAAAGTATTTGGAGACTGAATCTCAAGTTAGCAGATCATTTAAAATAACTTTGCCTTTCATAGATCTTCTAAAACAACATATAGTCAAGCTAAAAATGTTCAAGGTGATCAGCCTGATCACCAGAACAAAAATTAAGTTTCCTCAGTGGAAACTTCCATAATTTAGAGACTCTAAAATGTATCATTCACAATGTCTCTTATACAATTAACACTAACTACATATGCAAATGCCTGCAGCCATAGCCCTGTGGCATCCAATCCCATCAGATCTCGGAAGCTAAGAAGGGTCTGGCCTGGTTAGTACCTAGATGGGAGACCGCCTGGGAACACCAGAAGCTGTAGGCTTGGGAGAAGGACCTGGCAACCCCCTCCCAAAAATCAATCTGCCATTGAAAACCCTATGAACAGCAGAGAAGCACTGTCAATAGTGTTTCCCATGTTGTACTCAGGGTCGCTATGAGTCGGATACTGACTCGACGGCACCTAACAACAACAACAACAACATATGCAAATAAATAGGAAAGTGTGACTCATAATTAATAAAATAGCCATCAGTAGAAAGTGACCCAGAGATTGTCCAGAGATGGATTTAGCAGACAGCACTGAAGCAGCAATTATAAATATCTTCAAAGAATTAAAGAAAATAAATCTTAAGCTGTGAACAAATAGAAAAATCTCAATGTAAAAGCAGAAAAAATAGAAAAAGGAAATTCTAGAACTAAAAAGTGAAATAACTGAAATATATATAATGTATTATATATTACATATAAATAATATTGTTGTTAAACATATATAGGCGTGTATGTGTGTGTATGTAAAGGTAGACTTATCAGCAGACTGGGGTTAGAAAAAGAAAGTTAGTAATCATGAAGATACTTCAACAGAAATTTATCCAATATGAAGAAAAGAGAGGAGAAAATGATTGAAGAAAAATAGACTCAGGCATAGTAAGGTAATAACAAGTGGTCTAAAATATTTACAAGTGTAGTTCTTTTAGGAGAAGATAATAACTATGGGCAGAAAAATATTTTCTTAACCATGATAAATACAAGCAAATAAATGGACAATTTTCCAAGGTATATAAATACATACTAAATAGGTAAATATATATATATATATACATATATATATGTGTGTGTATATATGTATATATACATATATATACATATATATACACATATGTACACACACACTCATTCATACACACTGAAAAACATTCAAAATGCATAAGGAAAAAATGCATCAGGCAAAACTCAAGTTAAAGAAATAATAAAGTTCACATTGAATTGAAGATTGAAAAACTACTCCATCAGTAATTGATAAAACAAGCAACGAAAACTCAATGAAGATCTGCACAACAGTATTACAAAACACTACAACCATCAACTGCAGATTTTATATTAATTTCTATTACAAACAGAAGATTCACAAAAGGAACTATATACCAGACCAAAAGACTTAATGAGTTTCTAAATATTAAAATCTTACACAAATGTCCTCTGAACAAAACATAATTAAATTTGAAACCAATAAAAAATCTAGTTAATTACCAAATATTTGAAAATTAATAAAAAAACATTTCTAAGTAAGATGTGCTAACAAAGAAGTCACAAAAGTAATTGAAAAATGTTGTTGTTGTTGTTAGATGCCATCAAGTCGGTATCAGACTCATAACGACCCTCATAGGGTTTTCAATGGCTGAGTGCTTCAGGATTGCCTTGGGAGTGGATTGCCAGGCCCTTCTCCCATTTTTGCGGTGCTGGGAATTGAACTCGGGGCCTCAGAGACTGCAGCACAGCGCTCTACCCACTGAACTAAATCCCAGCCCAATTGAAAAATACTGTACATCAAATGATAATGAAAATACTACACATCAAATTTGTGACCTACAGATAATACTTAGAAGTAAACTTAGGGATTTAAAAGTATATATCAAGTCTGATGTGATGGTGCCCACCTGTAATCCCAGTGACTCAGGAGGCTTAGGCAGGAGGATTTGAGTTTGAGGCTAAATTAAAAAGTAGCTGGGCAAAAGAAACAATTAACAGAGTAAAAGGGGAACCTACAGAATAGGAGAAAATCTTTGCATCCTACACATCTGGCAAAGGACTAATTTCTAGAATATACAAAGAACTTAAGAAATCAAACATCAAAATAAATAGCTCAATAAATAAGTGGGCATTGGAACTGAACAGTTAGTTTTCAAAAGAAGACATACAAATGGCCAATAAACACATGAGAAGATGCTCAATATCTGTAGCCATTGTTGTTGCTGTTCAGTGACATTGAGTTGGGTCCCACTCATAGGGACCCTCATAGGGTTTTCAATGACTGATTGTTTTGGGGATTGTTTCAGTTGGATTGGCACATCCTTCTCCCATTTGGGGCATGGTAGGGATCAAACCTAGGTCCTCAGAAAATGTAGAGCAGCACTCTACCAATTGAGCTAATCCCCAGCCATCCCTAGCCATGAGGGAAATGAAAATCAAAACAACACTGAGATTCCATCTCACTCCAGTAAGAACAGCCAAGATTAATAGAACAAATAATGACAAATGCTGGCCAGGATGCCGAATAAAAGGATCCCTTTTACACTGCTGGTGGGACTATAAATTAGCTCAGCCACTTTGAAAATTAATATGGAGGTACCTGAGAAATCTAAGAATAGAAGTGACATATGACTCAGCTATACCACTCCTGGGAATATACCCAAAGGACAATATGTCATAATACCACAGGGACACCTGTGCTTCCATATTTAATGCAGCACCCTTCACAATTGTAAGGGTATGGAATCAACCAAGATGTCCATCAACAGAGGAGTAGATTGAAAAACTGTGGTATATATGCACAATGGAATATTACTCAGCAGTAAGGAAAAATGAAATTATGTTATTGCAGCAAAATGGATGGAACTGAAGAATATCATTTTAGATGAATTAATCAGGACTCAAAAAGAGAAATACCATATGTTCTCACTCATATGTAGGTGCTAAATCTAACTTAAAGGAAAAAAATTATAAATATTTAGATATATAAAAATGAACAATCATACTTAGCTAAGAATGGAAATTATAAGAAGACCATGTAGGAGTGGGAAGGGGATCAGTGTGTGGGAGCCAAAGTTTGAGGAAGGGAGGAAGGGGAGGGAAAACAACACACAGGGTAAAAAGGGAGAAGAAAAACCCAAAATACAGGATGCAACTAAATGAATACATAAAAAAGGAAGGAAAAAAATCAATGAGACCATAACCCATAATTGCATGTTATTTTCATTATATATTAATTTCATTATATATTAATTAAAATTGTTGCTTTTCTTTAGTTCATACTATTCTGAAAAATATGTAAGATGATGAATGTGTAAGCAAAGTTGATTTAATAGTTGTATAATGTATATAGCAAATGACTTATTATTATTATTATTCTGTATGCTACTAACATTTATAAATAACATAATACTACTACTACTACTACTACTAATAATAATAATAATAATGAATTTCTTAAAAGTAGCTGGGAATGCAGGTCAGTGGTAGAGCACTTGCCTAACATGTACAAGGTCCTGGATTCAAACACCCACCAAGTAATGCAATAGAAAGCATATATCAAAATACCTCAAAAATAATGTTCTGTGTTCCCATCTTAATAAGCTAGAAAAAGAAGAGAAAATTCAGTGCAAGAAAGTAAATAGTAAAGCAAAGTAAATAGTAAATATGTCAGTATAAATAAATAAAATAGAAAACAGATCAATAGTAAAGTAAGTTAACAAAGGAGATGTGTTTTTATAAAAACTGATAAAATTGAAAATCCAAAATAAGGGTTGTTGTTGTTGCTGTTGTTAGGTGCCATGGAGCCTGGTCCAACTCATAACGACCTTCATAGATTTTTCAATGGGTGATTGTTTCAACATTGTTTTAAGAGTAGACTGCCACGTCCTTCTCCTATTTTTGTGGTGCTGGGGATTGAACTCGGGTCCTCAGAGGGTGCAGAGCAGCACTCTACCAACTGAATGAAACCCCAGCCCATAAAATAAGGGTAATGAAGAAAAACATTGAGACAATATAAATGATTAATATTAAGAATGAAAGAGTAATTGTCACTAAAATCCCTGCATCCTCTAAAAGGATAATAAGGAAATGTTATAAACAACTTTGTGCCAATTAATTTTATAATGTAGATCAAATGGACATATTTATTCAAAATACAATTTACCAAAGCTGACTTAAGAAAGTGTACACAATCTCAACAAACCAAATCTCTTCATTTTAGTTTATAATTTTAAAAAAACTTCTGCAAATAAAATACAGGCTTAAATCATTTCACTTGTTTATTCTTTCAAACACTGGATAAAAAATAAAACCAATCTTACCCAAAATCTTTAGAAAACACAGGAGGCAAAATACTTCCCAACTCAACTCAGTTTTATGAGGCCAGCAAAACTTCCAGCAAAATACTTCCCAACTCAACTCAGTTTTATGAGGCCAGCAAAATAAGAATTGAAAAATATAAACAAATACTTATGAATATTAATGTAAAAAGTTTCAAAGGAGTATTAGTAAAATGAATCCAACAATGTATAAAAATAATTGTGTATCATGCACAAATTGAGTTCATATCATGAATATAAGTTTAACTTAATATTTAAAAAATCATTATATTTCAATACAGTAAGAGGATAAAGAAGAAAATTATATGATTATCTCAATAGAATAATAAAAAGCATTTGACAAAAACTAGTACTCTTTCATGATAAAAACTTTCAAGAAACAAAAGATAGAAAGAAACCTCCTCAGTCTGATAAAATATATCAGTGCATTCCCCCTGAGATCAGGACCAAGGCAGAGGTTTTCACTTATACAGCTTCCACTCAGTAGTATATTGGAAGTCAGAGAGAGGACTGAAACAATAAGAAATAAACCAAAAACATGTTGCATGTTTGGAGGGAAGATGGAAAATTGTCTTTATTCACAGACAACTCTGTATAAAGAACATCCTAAAGAATTCTGTGCCTTTCCCTAATGGCTAGGGATGTTGAGCACTTTTTCATGTGTTTCATGGCTTTATGGACCTCTTCATTTGAGAACTGTCTACTCAGTTCCTTTGCCCATTTGTGTATTGGGTTGTTTGGTTTTTGGGGTTTTTTTTCTTGAGTTCTTTATAAATTCTAGTAATTAGACCTTTGTCTGATATATAAAATGCGAAGATTTTTTCCCATTCTGTGGGGGTTTCCTTGACTCTGTTAATTGTTTCTTTTGCTGTGCAGAAGCTTTTTAATTTCATGTGATCCCATTTATCTATTCTTGTTGCAATTTCTTGAGCAATTGGAGTCTTATTAAGGAACAACGCTGAGATTTCACCTTACACCAGTAAGAATGGCCAAGATCAATACAATAAACAACAACAAATGCTGGCGAGGTTGCGGGGAAAAGGGAACACTCTTACATTGTTGGTGGAGCTGTAAATTACTCCAACCACTGTGGAAATCAATATGGAGGTACCTCCAAAAACTAAAAATAGATCTACCATATGACCCAGCTATAACACTATTGGGAATTTACCCAAAGGGAGATGGGTCATCATACCACAGAGACACCTGCATCTCCATGTTCAATGCAGCGCTTTTCACAATAGCAAGGATATGTAATCAACCAAAGTGCCCTTCAACAGAAGAATGGATTAAAAAAAACTATGGTATATATACACAATGGAATATTACTCAGCAATCAAGAAAAATGAAATAAGGTCATTCACAGCAAAATGGATGGAATTAGAGAAAATTATTTTGAGTGAACGAACACGAGCTCAGAAAGAGAAACAACACATGTTCTCACTCATATGAAGGAGCTGATTCAAAATTACAGGAAGGAAAAATCCTATTCAAAGGTAGGATCATAATAAAAGGGGGGTGGGGAAGATAAGAACGATGCCAATATAAATGGACTAGAAATCGCATGTAATTGTTCTAACAAGATAAAAACAAAGACCACTACAGGAAAAGTTTCTATCTTAAACAGAACTGGAACCCAAGGACATATAGAAAAATACTACTAAGTAAAAGATAGAAAAGACTTAGATGGGAAACTTAGGTGGGAAGGGTGGGGGGGAAGCATAGGAGAGGGTAAGGGGTAACCTATATGAATAATGTTTATCAAAATGCATATATGAAAATGTCACAATGAAAAGCATGTCAAAATGAATCACATCATGATGTACATTAAAAATTTCTAATAAAAAAAAGAATTCTGTGCCTGCAGCCATAGCCCTGTGGCATCCAATCCCATCAGATCTCGGAAGCTAAGCAGGGTTGGGTGTGGTTAGTACTTGGATGGGAGACTGCCTGGGAATGCCAAGTGCTGTAGGCTTGGGAGAAGGACCCGGAAACCCACTCCCAAAAAACAGTCCGCCATTGAAAACTCTATGAATAGCAGAGAAGCACTAACAATACTGTTTTGCCTGTTGTATGAAGGGTCGCTATGAGTAGGAAACCGACTCGACGGCACCCAACAACAACGACAATTCTTTCAGTTGATGGAGTGCCGCAGTGCCGTGCTGCACTCTCTGAGGACCCGAGTTCAATCCCCAGCATCGCAAAAATGGGAGAAGTCTGTGGCAATCCACTCCTGAAGCAATCTCGAAGCAATCAGCCATTGAAAACCCTGTGAGGGTCGCTATGAGTTGGATCCAACTCAACGACACCTGACAACAACAACGAATCCTCATTCGTGCATACAATGAAATTTACTAGAAATCATAAATGAATTTAGCAAAATGCCATGATGCAAAGTCAATAGGTAAAAAGCAATTGTGTTTGTGTATGCTACAAGCAATTGGAAATAAATAATAAATACCTTTAACGATAGCATAAAAGTATAAATGACCTAGGAGTAAATGTAACAAAAGTTACAGTAAACTTCCACAGTAAAAATACCCCTGAGGGAAATTTAAGGTTAAATAATTGGAGAGAAGTACCATAGTCCTGGATTGAAAGGCAATATTGTTAAGATGTCTATTACCCTAAATTGATCTCTATATTTAATGTAATACCAATCAATCTAGTAGGTTTTCTTTCTTAATGGAAATAGGTTGGTTGATTCTAGAATCTTTATTCAAATACAAGGAACTAGAATAGTTAAAAACATTTTGCAAAAGTAGAACAGAATGAAGGAGTTCCACTCCTTGATTTCAAGACTTAAAGTAAACATACAGTAAGGCAGCAGTGTGGTAGTGATACAGCACTCTGACATAAAAATCACTGAAACAAAATATAGAGTCCAGAAACGGGCCTGGGCACATACATGAAATTAACATTGGACCAACATCTTAGTCCACTTGAGATGTTGTAACAAAATAGCCTAAACTGGGAAGCATTTAAACAACAGAAATGTATTTCTTACAGTAAGTCTGAGATCACTGAGCAGGCAGGTTTAGTCTGTGGTAAGGGCCTGTGCCTCATAAAGGGCACCTTGATGCAGTCTCATATGATGGAATGGGCAAGGCTGCAGCCCCCTGGAGTCTCTTTTATAAGGGCACTAATCTCACTCAAATGGGAGAAGGACCTGGCAGCCTATTCCCAAAACAATCCCCAAACAATCAGCTCTTGAAAAGCCTATTACTAGCAGAGAAGCACTGACATAGTGCTGAGCATGGCACAGAGTCAGAGAATGTTTCATACCGTTGTACATAGGATTGCTATGAGTGGGACCCGACTGGATGTCACCTAACAACAACAATCTCATTCAAAAAGGCTCAACCCTCATAATCTAATCTCCTTCCAGTGGTCCCACCTCTTAATACCACCACGTTTGGGGAAAACAAGGTGTTAATGTGATGAAGAAAGACAGTCTTTTTAAATTTTTTTTTAAATTTTTAAATTTTATACATTTTATGCCGTACAAGGGGTGGGGTTGGGGGCTAAACCCAGCCCCGACCATACTTTGTAAATGCTCTACCACTGAGCTGCAGCTCAACCTCTTCTCTTTTTAATTTTTTATCATCTTGAGATAGGATCTTGCCAAGGTAGGAAGGCTGCCTCTGGCCTTGAACTTGCCATCCTCTGCCTCTGTCTCCCACGTCTGGAATTACAGGCATTTGCCACTGCACCTGGGTGAAAGAATTTTTAATAAATGGTGCTAGAACAACTAGATGTCTGTACTGAGGGAAAATGAAACTTAATCTCTACTTTGGCAGCCATAGCCCTGTGGCATCTGATCCCGTCAGATCTCGGAAGCTAAGCAGGGTCAGGCCTGTTTAGTACCTAGATGGGAGACTGCCTGGGAACACCAGGTGCTGCAGGCTTGGGAGAAGGACCTGGCAACCCACTCCCAAAAATCAATCTGCCATTGAAAACCCTATGAACAGCAGAGAAGCACTGACAATAGCGTTTCCCCTGTTGTACAGAGGGTCGCTATGAGTCGGATACCGACTCAACGGCACCTAACAACAACAACAACAACAACAATCTCTACTTCACACCATATACAACCTTTTAATTTGAAATTGAGCCTCGACCTAAATGTGAAAGCTCAGACTATTAGACTTTTAGGTAGAAACTTTGTAGAAGATCCACATATACCTGGGCAAGGCAAAATTTTCTTAGCTAAGACGCATAATTCACTAACCCTAAAATGAGAAAAATGATAAATTGTGCTTGATCCAAATTAAAATCTGCCACAAAGAAGAACAAAGTTGGAGGTCTTATGCTACCAAATTTCAGGGTCTACTATGTTGTTGTTGTTGTTGTTAGGTGCTGTCGAGTCGGTATCCGACTCATAGCGACCCTCATAGGGTTTTCAATGGCTGACTGTTCGGGATTGCCTTGGGAGTGGATTGCCAGGTCCTTCTCCCATTTTTGCGGTGCTGGGAATTGAACTCGGGACCTCAGAGACTACAGCGCAGCGCTCTACCAACTGAGCTAATACTATAAGCCTACATTAATCGAGAGAGTACAGAAATGTCATAAGTATTGACAGCTAGATCAATGGAACAGAATTGAGAGCCCAGACATAGACCTCCACTTACATTTGTTTGATTTTCACAAAGATTTCAAAGCAACCCAGGGGAAAATAAAACACTTTTGAAAATGTAGTGCTAGAACAGCTGGTTATCCATAGTGAAAATATAAAGTTTATATCCCACAATATTCCATAATCAAAAAGAATTCAGGATGAAATTATGTAAAATGTAAAAACTAAGACCTTAAGACTTTTAATGAAAAATGAAGAAACAAATTTGAGAATTGAAGATAGGCAAATGCTTCTTAGACTACAGAATGCAATAACAGAAATTTTAAAAATAATAAAATGGACCTAAATTTAAAATTTCTGCTCATAATAAAACACCAATAATAAAATGAATGGCAAGCCAGAGATTGGAAAAAAGTATTCACAAAACACATGTCTGACAAAAGACTGTTTTCAGACTATATCGACCTCTAGAGAAAAAATTCTATACAGCTCTATAGGAAAAAGACAAGAAAAACCCACTTTAAAAGTGGACAAAATATTTAAACAATTTACAAAACATATGAAGGGCCAAAAAGCACACGAAGAAGTGTTCAACATCATTAGCTATGGGAGAAATGCAAAATTAAACCAAAGAAAATACCATTAAACCACATCAGAATGACTAGAATTTAAAAAGAGGAGAAATTGGTATTATACTTTGTTGGTTTTGATTCAAAATGGTATGATCACTTTATAAGTCTAGACGTTTCTTATACCTATAAATGTATTCTTACATTATAACCTAACCACTATACCTCTAAGTTTACCCAACAGAAATGAAAAAATATGTTCAAGAAAAGATTTTTACAAGAATGTTCATAACACCTTTATTGATTTTTTGTAGTACTATGGAGTTGAACCCAGGGCATCAGGCATGCTTTTGCAGGCATTTTAACACTGAGCCACACTCCCGGCCCATTTTTTACTTTCTATCCTGAGATAGGGTCTTAAGTGTGCAGGCTGCCTCTGGCCTCGAGCTTGTGATCCTCCTGCCTCCACCTCCCAAGTGCTGGGATTACAGGAATATGCCTCAACAGGGATGTACAGATGTAATATAATAAATACAACAACACAAGGATAGAATCTAAGTAGTAGTATACAAGTTTACTTTCTTGTATGCTCTAACATTTTCATAATATGTTGAAAAATAAAATATTCTGTTCCAAAGACACAAAAAAATCAGGAAACAACTAAGAGAAAACATTCCCATTACATATATCTGATAAAGGACTTATGTTGGCGATATATTAAAAACATTCTCTAACTTAAAAAATTATTAAAAAAAACCTGAGTTTAAAAATGAACAAAAGAAGTGAGTATATATTTCACAAAGGAAAACACCGATCAATGAGCCTTAGGGATATATCTCAGTGGTAGAACACATAATTGGCCTGTATGAGACCTGGACTTAAGCCCCAGCACTGCCATGTTGTTGTTAGGTGCCGTCAAGTTGGGTCTGACTCATAGCAACCCCATGTACAACAGAACTAAACACTACCTGACACTGTGCCATGCATAAGATCTTCATTATGTTTAAGCCCATTGTTGCAGTGACTGTGTCAATCCATCTACTTGAGGGTCTTCCTTTTTGTCATTGAGCTGCCAGTATCCCAAACATGATGTCCTTTTCTAGGGATTGGTTCCTACAACAGTCCAGCCATCCTTGCTTCCAAGGAGCATTCTGGTTGCACTTCTAGGACACATATGTTGGTTCTTTGGGCAGTCTGTGGTATATTCAATATTCGTTTCCAGCACCATAATTCAAGTGTCAATTCTTTTCCTGTCTCCTTTATTCAGTATCCAGCTTTCACAAGCATATGATGCAACTGCAAATACCATGGCATCATTCAGGCACACCTTCATCTTCAATGTGACATGGTTACTTTTCAACACTTTAAAGAGGTCTTTTGTCACAGATTTTCCCAATGTAATGTATCTTTTCATTTCTTAGCTGTTGCTTCCATGAATGTTGATTGTAGAATCAAGTAAAGCAAAGTCTCAGACAACCTCATTTATCATGCAGTTGCATACTGACCCAGTTGTAAGGATTTTTGTTTTCTTGATGTTGAGGCAAAATCCAAACTGAAGGCAGTGTTCTTTGATCTTTATCAATAAATATTTCAGATTCTCTTCACTTTCATCAAGCAAAGTAGTGTCATCTGCATAACACAGGTTGTTAATGAGTCTTCCTCCAAACATGATGCCACATTCTTCTTCATAAAATCCAGCTTCTCAGAGTATTTGCTCAGCATAGAGATTGAAGAGGTATGGTGAAAGATAAAGCCCTAACACACACCTTTCTTGACTTTAAACCAGGCAGTGTTTCCTTATTCTGTTTAAACAACTGCCTCCTAGTTCATGTACAAATTCCTCATGAGTACAATTAAGTGCTCTTGTATTCCCATTTTTGCAATGTTTTCCATAATTTGCTGTGATCCTCACAGGAAAATGCCTTTGCATTTTCAAACATAGAAAAACATCTTTCTGGTGTTCTCTGCTTTTAGCCAACATCCATCTGACATCAGCAATGATGCACCTGGTTCCACACCCTCTTCAATCTGGTTTGGTTTTCCAGAAGTTACCTGCCTATATGATTGCAGTCGCTTTTGAATGATCTTTAGCAAAAATTTACTTGTGTATGATAATAATGATATTATTTGATAATTTCTGCTTTTGGTTAGATCACCTTTCTTGAAAATAGACACAAATGTTGGTCTCTTCCAGTCAGTTGGCTGGGTAGCTGTTTTCCAAATCTGTTGACATAAACAGGTGAGCACCTCCAGTGCTAAATCCCACAGTGGGTGCCAAAAATGTCTACATATTTGGGGATGAAAATGTTCCATTATGTTGTTTTAAAAATTTGTGATATGCTTGTTCTGATGTGACAGTAGAAATATAATCCAGAGTGTCATACTACACATTACTATCATAATGCAATTCAATTTTGCATAGTAATACATAGATAACATCTCTGAAGATGTGCATACATTATTGGTACCCCTGGTGTACATGTGTGTGTATATATACATATATACACATATACATATATATGCCCAATAAAAGTTTAAAGAGGTTCTCAGTACTGCTAGACACACACACACACACACACGCACACACACACACACACACACAAATGGCCAATAAGAGTATAAAAAGATGAGGTGAGCACAGTGACACACACCTCAATTTCAGTGGCTCCAAATGCAGATGCAGGAAGATTGTGAGTTCAAAGCCAGAGACAGCCCATGTAACTTAGTGAGCTCCTCACTCAAAATAAAAATAGGCTCTTAGTGTAAACTAGTGGTCGAGCACTTGTAAAGTATGTGCAAAGCCCTGGGTTTAACCCCCAAGTACTGCAAAAGAAAGAAAAAGTATAAAAAAGATGCTCAAACAACATTATCTATGAGAAAAGTTCAAACTAAAATGAAAAAACAGATACTACCATACATCGTAAGCATAGCTAAAATTAAAGTTTAAAAGACTGATAATACCAAATGCTGATAAGCAAGGGGAGAAGCTTAAACTCTGCTATACTGCTTTCAGGGATGTAAAATGGTACAAACAATTTGCAAAGCAGTTTGGCAGTTTATTATAAATTGCTTTTTGTTGTTGTTAGGTGCTGTCGAGTCAGGTCCAACTCACAGTGACCCTGTGTACAACAGAGTGAATCACTCCCTGATCTTGTGCCAGGCACATGACTTTTTAATGTTTAAGCCCATTGTTGTAGCCACTGTGTGAAAACATCTAGTTGAGGGTCTTCCTTTTTGTCATTGACCTGCCACTTTCCCAAACATGATGTCCTTCTGAAGGGATTGGTCCCTCCTGACAACATGTCCAGAATAGGTCAGATGCCATCTAGCCACCCTTGCTTCCAAGGAGCACTCTGGCTCATAGGGTTTTTGATGGGTGGTTGTTTCAGGATTATTTCAAAAGTGGCCTGCCACATCCTTCTCCTGTTTTCATGGTGCTGGTGATTGAACCCAGGGCCTCAAAGACCACACAGCAGCATTCTACCAACTGAGCTAAACCCTAACTCTCTTATAAATTAGAAACCCATTTACCATAAGAACTGACTATTCTACTCCTAAGTATTTACGTAAGGAAAATGAAAATAGATATCCACATAAAAACATGCACCCAAATTTTCAGTGTGTTTATTAATGTCTACAAAACCTGAGATTATATGAATATATATCAACAAATGAATGATAAAACAGACTAATCTATCAATCCATCTATCTACCTACCTACATACCTACCTACCTACCTATTTCATTACTAAACAGGAATGAACTGCTACACACAACACTGGTGAATTTCACAGCTTAATATTTAGTGAAAGAAGGCAGATCTAAAAGATCGTGCTGTATGACTGCCCTTATGTGAATCCTAGAATGTTGTTGTTGTTGTTGTTGTTGTTGTTAGGTGCCGTCGAGTCGGTATCCGACTCATAGCGACCCTCATAGGGTTTTCAATGGCTGTTTCGGGATTGCCTTGGGAGGGGATTGCCAGGCCCTTCTCCCATTTTTGCGGTGCTGGGAATTGAACTGGGGGCCTCAGAGACTGCAGCACAGCGCTCTACCAACTGAGCTAAATCCCAGCGAATCCTAGAATAGACAAAGTTAATGCAAAGTGATAGCATTCAGAATCTTTTGGGAGTGATGTATATGTTCTTTCTCTTGATTGTGATATGACTGCAGAAATGTGCACATTAAAAAATCTCATGCAACTCTGGTACAATTATACTGGATGCATGTGATTGTATGTACAATTACCTCAAAGAAGTCAATTTTTAAAATACCTAAGGCAGATTATGACACTCCTCGCCAGATGATGTTTCTACCATTTTCTCTCACTGAGAAAGCTAAAATTTTTGCAATGGTATAAAAGTCCTTAATAGTCTTCTCCCCTTTTCCTGCACCAGTCTCTCTGATCTTGGGTCTCAATACTCTTGGACTTGCTCACTCCACTTTTGTCACGTTTGGCTCCCTGCTTTTCCTGGAACACGCTGAGCATGTCATCACTTTAGGGACTTGGCATTGACTCTTCCCTCTGTCTGGAATGCATTCTTTCCACATATACACCACCTGTCTCACTCCTTGTGTCTTTTGGGTGTCTGTCAAGTGTTGCTTTCTCAGTCAAGTTCTAACAGACTATCTGATCAAATTTGCATATGTACACACGCATGTGCACACACATACCCAGCCCTAGAACTCACAGTAAACCTTTTTTAACTTGGCACTCTCACACTTAGTATATAATACGTCTGTGTCATGTATGTGGTGTGATCAAAAAATCTGGAGAATGTTTAAATAAAAAACTGATTACAGTCAAAGACACATTGCCATTAATCCCTCCTCAAAATCCTCCCTCTGGTTTCACTTATTCCATCACTCTTGCTCCTTTCTGAAGCGGTTCTGAAAATCCTCTTTCAGGAATGTCTTTAGTTTCATCCCCCATTATAACAACATTCTGGGTCACATATTACATCTGGTAGAGCAATCTCTGTCAAATAAAAACATTACGAAAAAGGCCCTCCTCATGGAATAGTCTGGACTTTAAGTCAAGCCTCCTAAATTTCCCTGGACTCGCTATGACTCTTCATCAAGCAGGTTAGAGATTAAGGGAACAGGGAAATCTGTGAGCTAGAATCTAAAGATTAGAGTTTGAAGCACAGCTCAGCAACTGTGGCATGAATCCTTAGGCAAGTCACTTTCCTTTACAGAGTCCCAATTTCCTTATCTGTAAAGTAAGATATTCCCCCCAGTATACCATCCCTACCATAGGACTAATGTGAAGAGCAAACGAGTGTAATGGGGAGGCACTTTAGAAAGTGGTGAGTGCCTGTACGATTATCTAAGGCTATTGCTGTCAAGTTATTTCAGGTACACACTAAATGTGGATTAACTAATCAACTAGAATAACTGGGTACATTTGAAAATGGATAGAACTTTCCAGCTCACTTGACTCTGGCTTAGGTGAGCTCCTGGTGTAACTGACAACAATTATCAACATGTAGCCCTCTCCTACACCACCAACAACAGAACCTCTTCCTCATACCTACCATATCAAAATGTCTAGGGTAGGACCTAGGAATCTGTATTTTTAACAAATTTACCAAGTTGTTCTGATGATCATAGAAGTTCAAGATCTGCTTCATCTGCCTACATATGGAGTCTCCCTAATCTTTGGGCTTATTCCTCTCCAATACTTAACTCTGCAGATGGCTTTATTAACAAAAGAAAACAGTTGTTTCTGGAGGGGTTCAACTGTCATATGGAATATCTGGCTGCACTATTAATCATAAAGAAATAGTCTGATTGATTGCTAACCAATCTGTTTACCAAGTTGCAGCTGAAAGTAGAGCTATTCAGTACTGCTCCCTAGACTGAGTCACCTGCATGATCTTTGTCATATAATCTCTTAGAAAGTCACAGCTGGTGAGAAAGTCCAGCCATTGTAAATTGTTAAATTCTTACTGGAGGTGGCCAGAGACAAACAAAACAATGTTCTTTGACTTTCAAATAAAGGGCCAGCTTATACCTCCCATACATACAGATTTAATGCCAATGGGACTGGGGGAGCAGGAGAGGCTGGGATGGTTAGAGGCACTAGGTACCGTGTCTTACTGTGCTTCTGTAGGAGTATGGGCAGTAATTTTGACTAAGAGGATTAGTGGAATGGAGTTGAATCCATTCTCACCTATGCCCCCTCACTATGGGCCCCAATGGTTAGAGGTAGTTCCATGCTTTTTGCTTAGCAACTCTCCTAAGCCTCCCAAGGAACAAGAATTTGGTGGAAGTAACATATTTGTGAAAAATCCATAGAAATATAAGTAATTTTCACAAAGTTAGATTTTCTGTAGGCAGTAATTAGATAAGAAGCTGGTCAACATTTAACTCTTGTCCCAACTACAACACTGACTTGTTAGGAAACCCTAGGCAAGTCCCTTGCTTTCTCTGGGAAATAATGTCTCTGTTGTTACAGCAATAAGTTTGGATTCTGCACCCTGTATGTCCGCAGAGGAATTCTAGAATTCTCTCGAGCTACAGACCCAGGAGCAAGTCTGTTCTGGCTTTCAGAGGCAGCTTTCTAAAACTTTTGAGTAATCCTCATAGTCTTTACCTCCGGACATTCCTACCACCAAAGAGTTCTTCTCATATGAGTGAAATAAAATGCCCTCTCCACTTCAAAGCATCAAAGCCTTGGGCTGCACAAAACTTATATAATATAGTTTGTGCTTAAATGTAATGAGGGGGATCATGAAGAAAATAAGTGCTAAAAAACCTCATGATGCTAAAAGATTTTGTGAAGCCTCATTAGTAGCTGTCCTGGGCTGCACGCAGACCACTGGCCACAGGTTGGACATACCTGTTCTACATAATTGAAATTCCATGGTTACCACAAAAAGATTCCAGCCAGCAAGAATGGGAGACAGCACATACACTATCTTAAGGCTCTGGCCCAGAAAGAGCTCACGTTATATCTGCTTCTAATTTATTGAAGAGAATATAGCTATACCTTCACACCTAATGTCAGAGAGCATGGGAAAGTGCAATCAACATGAGCAGCTATGTGCTCTCTTATAATTTTATTGTAATGGGGGAAAAAAGTTGGTTTTATGGGAAATTAACAGTCTTCATTACAATCCACCTACCTGTCCACTTCAATATTTGTGTGTATTCTTCCTTGTATGCCGAAGTACAGTCCCCACAAGGGAAACAATCCACAGCCTGATCCAATTACTGCATACACCCACTCTCTGTCAACACAATACTGAAGAACATATCTTTTATGGAGGCTGACATAGGCCTCAAACAATCAAGACATTTGGCAGTCCATGACTGTGGTTTGTGTGCTTATGTGTAACTGCTTTAATGAGATCTGGTTTACATACTGTACATTCACACACTTAAAGTTTACAATTAAATTTTTTATTATATTCACAGTTGTGCAATTTGTACCTCAGTCAGTTTAGAACATTTTGTTACCCCCACAAGAAACTCCATAACCTTTAACTATCACTCTCTCCTAGTCCTGTCACTCCTGTCCAGCCCGAGGCAATCACTATCTACTTACTGTCTCTATAGATTAAGCTATTTTGTATATTTCATAGAAATGGTATCATACAATATGAGATCCTTTATGACCAACTTATTTCACACTAACATAATGGTTTCAAAGTTCATATATGTGGCAGTACACAACAGTATTTCTTGTTGCTTTTATGATCAAATAATATTCCATTGTATAAAGTAGCACTTTTTGTTTATCAATTTGCCAATTGATGGAAAGTGGTTGCTGTTAGGTGCTATCGAGTCAGGTCAGACTCATAGTGACCCTATGTGAAACAAACAAAATGCTCCTTAACACTGTGCCATACCTGACACTATTATCAGTGCTTCTCTGCTATTCATAGGGTTTTCAATAGCTGTTTCTTTGGTAGTGGACTGTCAGGCCCTTCTTCCAAGTCTACAAAACCCAGTATTTCCAGGTGGTCTCCCATTCAAGGACTAATCAGGCCCAATCTTGCTTAGCTTCCGAGATCTGACAGGATTAGATGCCAGGGTGGCACAACTATGGAAATTTGGATGGTTGTAATTTCTTTAATCATCAATTTCCCTCAAAAGTGTGTAAGTATGTTTATGGATTAGAAAACCTAATATTTTAATGCCACCAAAAGTTACTTTTAGATTCAACACAATTCCTAATCAAACTTCCAGCAGATTTTAATGTGTTTGTGTGTGTGTATAAATTGACAAAATAATTCTAACATATATCTGGAAATGCAAAGGCACAAGAGTAGCCAAAGCAATCTTGTTGTTAGGTGCTGTCCAGTTCGTGTCTGACTCATAGCAACCCTATGTACAAGAGGCAAAACAGTATTGTTAATGCTTCTCGACTATTCATAGGATTTTCAATGGCTGATTGTCTTTTGGGAGTAGGTTGCTGGGTCCGTCTTCCAAGCCTACATTACCTGGCATTTGCAGGTGGTCTCCTGTCCAAATACTAACTAGGCCCAACCCTGCTTAGCTTCTGAGATCTGACAGGATTGGATACCACAGTGGTACACCTACAGCCAAGCAATCCTGAAGAAGACTAAACTTGGAGAAGCAACACTACAAGAAATCAGACTTATTATACAGGTATAATAATTCAGACCAATGCAACAGAATAGAGAGATCAGAAACAAATCCACACAAATGTTGTCATTTGGTTTATGACAGTGGTACCAATTGCAATGCTGGATCAATTGGACATCCATCTGGAAAAAAATGAATTGATGTCTGCATCATATTATATTTATAAATCAATTCTAGAGGGGTTACACAACTAAATGTGAAAGATAAAATTCTAAATTTTCAGTATAAACATAGGAATATGTCTTCATGGCACTGTGGCTGGAAAAATTATTTAAAAGACTATAAAATCCTGCAGAATGAGAGATATTTGTAATATATTCAACAATGGGATCATGCACAGAATATATAAAGAAAATTTAAAAATCATTAACATAAATGTGGGACTGGGGTTTAACTCAGTTGGTAGAGCACTGCGCTGCAGTCTCTGAGGTCCCGAGTTCAATTCCCAGCACCACAAAAATGGGAGAAGGGCCTGGCAATCCACTCCCAAGGCAATCCCGAAGTACTCAGCCATTGAAAACCTTATGAGGGTTGCTATGAGTCGGATACCAACTCTACAGCACCTAACAACAACTAACAACAACATAAATGTAGAAAACCCAAGATGAATGTGGGCAAAAGGAACATAGCACAAAAGAGGGTATCCAAATGCTACCCATGACAAATCATATGAAAAGGTGATCAACAGCATCAGGAAAGTATAAATCAAAACCACAATTTGATGCTACTGCACCCTGAAAAAGCCTAACATACAAAGCAGTACTGAGAATGTGGAGCAATGGGAACTCTTACACTGCTGGTAGGAATGTAAACTGGTGCAGCCATTTCAGAAAACTAGCTGTATCTGCACAAATTGAGCATGTATACAACCTTTGACTCAGCAATTCTAGTTCTTGTAATATATTCCGAGGGAACATATGAATGTTTTAATATGTACAAGAATTTTCAGAGCAGATTTATTCCTAATGACTCCCCAATTGGAAATATTACAAATGTCCTATAAAATAAAATTGATTTTTATAAATATATGTTTATAAGATGTGATACATCACAACAATGTAAAAGAAATATCTGCTCATCCACATCATATGGGAGAACCCTAATTGTCATTATGGTTAGCATAAAAGCCAGACACAAAGGAATATATACTTTATATATCTCATTGATATAAAAATCAACACAAACATAGTGATTTGATGGAGATAGAAGCCTCTATAGTGTGGCTATTTGCTTGAATGTGCAATAACTGGAAGGAAGGACAAGAACTGATCATGAGCAGTCTCCAGAGATAGGTGCAGGTTACAAGAATGTGTTCATTGAGCCTTAGGTTATATTCATTTTTTGTGTATGTGGTTCCTCAACAACAAGTTTTCAGAGTGGCATTTATTACTAATTCCTGGGAAGTTGAGGGGATGGCTAGGGGTCTGGATGAATGTAAATTCAACATGAGCCGATGATTATTAAAGTTGGGCAAAAAGATATGTGCTTGGGATTTCGTCATATTATTTTCTCTACATTTCTCTTATTGAACATTTCCATGGCTTTTTTGAATACAAAACTTGATGGGCTCGGGTATATTTGCTTCTAATTTCATATTCTAATTATACACACAGCTCTTTTTATTTTTTATCTTATTTTATTCTTTGTGGTACTTAGGGGTTGAACCCAGGACCTTGTACATCCTTTGCAAGCACTCTACTACTGGGCTGCACCCTCAACTCATTTTAAAACTTTTTATCTTGAGACAGGGTCTCACTAAGTTGTGCAGGCTGCCTCTGGCCTCAAATCCATGATCTTCCTGCCTCTGCCTCCTGAATCAAAAGAACTACAGGCATGTACCACTGTGCCTGAATATAGACACAGCTCTTAAGTTTGCCTTATTTCTTTACTTCTATGCTTGGTTCTTGATTCTCTGCACAATTGTAACAGTAGATGCTTGAGGTAATCTGAAAATAATATATTTGGATGTAGTCTAATCTTTGCCATACTCTCATTTCCTTTTGATTGGCTAAACATCCTATTGGAACTTTGATAATACTCAAAGTTATAGTTCCAGGAAATAGTCATAATAAGCATTAAATTGCACTGAAGGTTATTTTAGGTGAAAGTATCCCCATGCGTTGCCATGACATGAAAAGAGTTACTAGCTTTTAAGCCTATAATATCAATATCTTTGTCCCTGCCATCTACCTTCTAGGAATTTGTTGCAGTAGCACCCTATGCTCATCAATTCTTTCAATTCTTGGTCCAACATACTTTCTGTGTACCATTGACCTGGCTACCTCAATATTCATATCCAAAGTCTACTGATGTGGCTTCCCTGGTGTCTCAATAGTTCTTTCACCACATGGAGGCCAGAGTGCTGTTTTTTTGTTTTTTGGGTTTTTTTTTTGTTGTTGTTGTTGTTTGTTTTATGGTTTTTTTTTTTTTCATTACTGGGGGTTAATCCAGGGCCTCAAGGTTGCATGCTCTGCAAGTGCTGGACCACTGAGCTGTGCCCCCAGCCCATTTTTTTTAACTTTTTGAGACAGAGTCTTGCCAAATTACGCAGACTGCCTCTGGTCTCGAACTTGCGATCCTCCTACCTCCGCCTCCCAAGCTGCTGGGATTACAGGCGTGCACCACCAGCTCAGAGTACTGTTCCTAAACTTATGTCTGATCATGATAGTTGTATTAGTTTTCTAGGGCTATTATAACCAAATTCCACACACTAGGTGGATTTAAATAACATCAACATATTTTCTCATAATTCTAGAGATTGATAGTCCAGGATCATGGTGTCTGTGTCTACAGTGTT